>JAQZBX010087911.1:0-12809 GCA_029593785.1 Cabassous unicinctus | reverse complement strand
TAACCTGATCTTACACCAACTCCTTATTTCTATGAAATCATCACATTTATCATTGTGCCCATCACATTCATTTTGGAGCAGACACACTGACCTACTCACCCTATTTTATCATCTTCAGAACTGTTCACATTAGTGCTGATGCTGCCTGGAATATTTCCAATTTTTCTACTTCCTAAATGCCCTTTCCCCAGATAACTGATTGGGTCTTTGTTCATTCTCTTCCTCATAAGACCATCCCTTTCCATCCTACTTAAAATTGCATCTGCCCTCTTGCCCCATCCCTCATCAATGCTGCATTTGTTTTCTATACCAATTATCCTTATCAAACAGGCATGTATTTTGATTATGATTTCTGTTTAATCTCTGTTTTCCCATCAATGAAACCTCAATGCATGCAAGATTTTTGTCAATAATTTATCCCCAGTACACTCAAAGAGTGACAGTAAGTTTATTTGAACAGTTGAATTTTACAGATGTTGAAACTGGGGCCCATCAAGTTTTCATTGCGTGTTTATTGTCAGACAACATGTTAAAGATCAAGCTCAAATTTGAATTCAGTCAGACTGATTTAGAGCTCACATTCTTAAGCATCAATTTATATTTGACATCATCACAGTTCTTATATTATTGCTACAACCTTCTGGATTCTTTTTCTCTTCTGGCTAATCCCCTTTATGTCTCATCTCAGTGAAGAGGGCAGTGATACAGCTAAATGTCAGTTTTATCATGTCACTTCTTTTCACAAACCTACAATTTAACATAATCACAAAATATACGTGACATTTTTTCTACAAAATTATACTACTCATTAGAATTGAAAACATCTAACATATAACTTTATTTTATTAAGAAGTATTAGCAAATGCAAGGAGTTTTGAAAGGGGTATGTTCTGGCAGACTTCATTAGAGGTGCTAATAGAAGACTGTAATTTTAGAGACAGATGCTAAATGTTCTCAAATACACATGTATAGACTTATTTTTGAAAGAAAGAACTCTTTAAAGTGATTTATCAGGTGATGTGAATGGACTGGGGAGAGAACATTTATTAGTCAGGTACAGGTTGTTTGTTGTAAGAAAGTATTTCAGAAACACAGTGGTCCAACATAGGAAACAGTATAGTCCTTGTGTGTGATAGATTTTAGCTGACTCGGCTTTGTGGATGGCTTTTTCTCTTGAAGTAATCCTGGGGCACAGATTTCTCTTATGTGGTTGCTCTGCTATCTTCCAAGATGTTGTCCACTTCTGCAGGGTTATAGAGGTTTCACATAGTCCTCTATCCACATTCTAGTCTGAAAGAAAGGTGAGATTTTTACATTTTAAAAATAATTTCTGATTTTTTGTCATTTGGAAGGTTTTTAGGAAAAACTCAATTTCTTTAACAGAAATAAGACTCAAGAGCTTATCCATTTCTTCAGATGTTAAATACATTTGGAATATACATTTCTGCTACATTATCAAATTTAACAAATATAAGCCTTTATAAAATTTGTTACATCCTTCTAATATTTGTGGGTAACTGGTGATTTCCAAGCTTTAATCCCTTATGTGTGTAATTTTTGATTTCTCTCTTTTTAGTGGTTACCCTAGGGATTAGTTTAAGTTTATTTAATTTATCACAGTTTCACTAAAATAATATAACACATAATTTATAACATTAGAACTGTAAAGAAGAAGAGATTCTATTCATCTTTCCTGAATTGTTACTTTTTCATAAATTGTACATTTCTGTTTGCTTTATAACCAGCAATTAATCAAACTAGTTTTACTTTAGGCAGTTGTTTCTAAAGCCATTAAATTTTAAAAATCAAATATTTGAAATATTTGCATTCATTTGTTTCATTTTCACTGTCAATTATGTCCATTTCCCTCTATTTTCATGGTCTGGCCTGGATTATTTTTAAAATGCAATTCTGCCTGCAAAAAAATTATTTTTCTCTGTTGTGTGAGTGGTAGTGTTAATATTCTGAGAAGGTCTTAATTTTGTTCTATTTTGGAAGTAGTTTTCAGTGGGTATTGAATGAGTTACCCTTCATTACTTTGAGTATATCTTTACATTTTCTTCTGGCTTGAAACACAACTGATGGTAAATCTCTTATAAAAATTATGCTTTTTCTACTTTATGTGATATGTATTTTCCTGGGACTGCTTTTGCAATTGTTTACTTATATTTGTATCCCAAGAGTGAGTCTGATGAATCTAGATGTGTTTTACGGTTGATTGAGTTGTTTTTTGATTTTATCCTTTCTGGGGTTTCACTTGTTTGTGGCCCAATGAATTGATGTCTTTTATTATTTTGGGAAATTCTTGGCCAATATCTTTCTAAATATCTCTTCTGCTCCATTCCCTCTCTACTCTTGTTGTAGAACTCTACCTACATGTATATTAAATTGTTTAATACTATCCCACAGGTCTTGGATAGTTGTTTTCCCATTCTAGTTATTTTCTTTTTTAAACATTATTTCAGTTTGACTATTGCCTATTAGCTTATCTTCATGATTACTCATTCTTTCCTAAAATGTACCGACACTACTGATGAACCTGTTGAAGTAATACCTTGTTTCTGATATTTGTGTTTCTGTGCTCTTAAAATGGTTATTTCTAGCGTTTCATTGGACCCTAAAGAACGTTGTCTTTTCTCTGATGAAATTTTGCATGTATCTGTTCATGCCACTTATTCCCTCCACTAGATCTTTTAAGCAAGAGATTGTCTATCATCTTTAGCCAAAACCACTGGGAACATCTGTGGTTCAGAAGTTGGCTTTAATTTTCAGTGCAATGATGATGAACACACACGATGGGGGAATTTACTTCATTAAATCTACAATCAACAATACTTTAAGGGTAATACTTTGAATGGAAATTCCTTTTTTTTATCTTCATAATACTCTTTTCTATTATCCTTAAGATATTTTTGAAGGAATAAAAAGGCATATGGAGTGTCAAGAATTTAGATTTTCAAAAGCAATGAAATGAGCAATCATTTAGCTATTAAAGGACAATAAAATGCTAAGTATTTAAGACAGAAATTTGCAACCAATATAAACTATCATACAAACTTTCAATTCAAACATTTTGTACCTTCCCAGTAAATTTCATGATGAGTTTTGTTCAACAAAACCCTAGAAAGTCAAAATGGAAAATTTTAGTTGTAAGCTCCAGAAATATTACAAAACAGTTGGGAAATCTACTTAACTCTATAGGTGAAGGCATAATACCACTGTTGCATGATAGGAAACTGGAAAATGAAAAAGATTTTATCAAGCCCAAGAAAAAAACACATGCATTTTTCAAAACATATATTTGGCAAATATCACGTCTGTTAAAAAAAAAAAAAGCATTCAACATACAGTGTAAGATAAGGTATATATTTGCAATTGAGCAAAATAAAACATACAAAATGTGAACTATATTGTTGTTTGCAGTAATAGATGAATGAAAAAAAAAAAACAAAAAGTGCATTTAGTTTAAATGAACTCAATCCATAGCAACCAAGAGAATTACATCTCGGCCACAACTTCTCACAGGGCAGGTTTTTGATGGAGTAGTCAGTTGCCTGGTGCTGTAGGATGACTCTGGGAGGACCAGAAAGACCACCTCCCACTTTATCCTACCCAGACACAGACTGGCACTTCACCAAGTCAGTCTACATCAAGAGCTACACCTTTGTGATGCAGATGTAAGCTCAGTGGTTGAGTGCCTGCTTCCCTCATACCTGGTCTCAGTTACGATCTGTGGTCCCTTCTTTAAAAAAAAAGAAAAAGAAAAACCTATATGCTTCATAAAATAATGCACCTCACCACCAGTTCAGCAGCAGATTGAAAGAAGCAATGATTCCAAGTAAAAAAGAGTAACGAAATACCAGGCAGCCGCCCAAACCTCAGAAAACTGGATAATTCAGACTCTATCAATGTAGGGGCCAGCTCTGCCCTGAGTGCTGAGGCTTACCAAAGAGCCCACACCTCTGAGCTTGTTACCAGAAGATCCACAGCAATCTAGATGAGCTGTTCCTGTGAGTGGGCTGCCTGAAGGCCAGAGCCATGGGGATGCAAATAGAAGTCGAGGAGCAAGACTATATTCTTGACCTGCTCACAACCAAAGTGGACAAGTTAGGTATTAGTATAAAAAGCACAGAAAGAAAAGCTCTACAACTTTAAAGACACCTTTAAAAAGAAGGTTCTCTACTTCTTTATGATGAAAAGATTAGAAAGAACTTTTTTGTAACTCCAAAGAAGTTTCACTCATTTTATTAATATGCAATTTAATATGTTTGCAAATGTCACAATAGAGTGGGCCTTCAGAGATTATGAGGAAACATGTGTCACACTCTTAAGTATGAGACCACTCTGAGTTTCTTCAAGTGAATCCTTAAGTATTCAGTCTGATCAAAGTAAACTGGGAGACTGACCCTGAATATTTGGGCTTTTAATTACCACGCTGGAATGTGTTGAAGGAGTTGCATTTCTCAGGTAAGTCTGTATATGGAAAGAGGCAGGCAGAATTTCAGTCTTGAAACCACCAACTTGATTTCCCTCTGTGTTGTATTTCTCTTATCCCTAGGTCTTACAGTGAGTCAAGAACCTAAGGGATTGTGTGAGCCAGTAGTTTGGGTTTGGGAGGCATCTTCCCACAGTATTGCTTAGCACTCAGCATCTCACTCATATTCCCAGCTGGCTGGCACATTGTGTCTGATTCTCTTCGCCCCTGGCGAAGGATCATTATATTTGATAATAGATCAAGTACACACTCTTTTCTGTTTAATGGACAAATATCACCTCCTCCCATCTCATTCCTCCATCCTTGGTACATGTTTTCAAGAACAGTTCAGACCAGCCCTGACACAGGAAGAGGAGAAATGTATAAAGCATTGTGTGAGCCATTCTTGCTGTGTGCTTTCATCCTTAACTCCTTGTCTATGGTCAGAAATTGATTCCCAAATGTGTGGCCCTGTATAATTTGCAGAATGGAATATGATATAGATATGGCCAAGCAGTGGGGCTTCCTCCACCTAGTGCTCCACTCCTCTGGGCTTCAGCCTGCTGAAAATGACTCTCTTAGTGCAGTGGGAATTCAGATCTGAGATCTCCTGCCAAATACCTCACCTCAGCTACTTCTCCAAGGGGGTAATGTAACAGTTTCTTTTGTTCTATCCCACCAGTTTGAGGACTAGATCTCCATAAATTTTGCTGAATTTGAATAGAGGGTTTGGCTAAAGAAAGAAAGAGAGAAAGAAACAAAAAAAGAAAGAAAAAGGAAGGAAGGGAAGGATGGAGGGAAGGAGGGATGGGGGAGGAAGGGAGGGAGGGAGGATGAAAGGAAGGAAGGAGGGAGGGAGAGAGGGAGGGAAGAGATGAGGGAGAGTGAGGGAGTAGGAGACAGCCTGGGCATAATCATTTTAGCAGGCCTAACTTGAGTTCTCCTTTTATTTTACAAAAAGAACATTTAAAAGCATTAATTAAATAATTTTTATGCTAAAATTAATTTCTTTGCATTGGTATCCCCTGGAAAATAATAGAAGCCATAAGATTCATGACTTTTTAAGAAAAAAATTAAAATATTTTAAAGTTGGGAAAATGGACCATTTGATTAAGAGATGCCAGGAAATGTTGTAAAATTACAAAGACTTTCACTGGAAAGTATGGCATTAAACTTTGTGACCTTTGCCTATTTGTAGTCACACTCTGCAACCTATAAATTTTAATCCCTTCAGGCAAATGAAACCTCCTGTTAGCCTTGCAGCAATGCATTTGTATCCATGTAGCCATCTCTAAAATCCTCTTGATTCATGACTTTCTGAAATATACTGACATACTTCATTAGCAAACAAGTTTTGCAAATACCTGTCATGGCCCAGCTCTCAGGGAATAACATCCCTGTTCTTGTGACAATTCCAGGATGTGAGGATGTGATCTAAAGCAATCATAAAATGTTTGCTTATCAAAAGAGTTCAACTTTATTGTTACTTCAATAACTAATAAAAAGAAAACTTTAAACCCACACTCAGTCCGAAGGAAACTAGTCCTGAAGGTTTCAGCGAAAAAGCTGCTCAAAAGCATGAAACCAGAATGAAGAACAACCTTGGTTACATTTCCAATCATTCTGATGTTTTCTATTTTCTTTCTTCTCTGACACCTTTCTTATAGATCATAAGAAATGTTTTTTTCTTTTAAATTATCATTAGCAATAGACTTATGTAGATTAGACATTTTATTCTGTAGCTAAACTTTTTCCAATTGTGGATAAAGGCCAAACCCTCTTCAACAGCCTTCCTGAAGAAAATTGCTATTTAGCATATTGGGATTGATTATTTTACTGCTTTGAAGTAAAGTGACATTATTCTATCTTCGCTGTGTTTTGTTGGATTGATAAAGCCAATTAATCCTTTCCTATATTTATTTTTTTCTTTTCCCTAAGCATATGGAAGAAGAAAATCCCTAACATTTCTAGAAACCTCTGCCTCTGACATGGTGGGGGATTCCTCTGTTCTAAGGCCAGATCTGGCAACCTGTCTTTAAGCCACATGATTGCCAGCTACAGCAGCCAGCCCTCTTCTTCCTGCTGGGTCTTCAGCATCTTCTCCCTGGCTTTGAAGGACTGGATGCTTACCATATTGTATAATGAAAAGTTGCCTGTGCATTTTCCAGAGAATGAAAGAAGACCTGAGAAGACCCCAGAATCATTTCACATGATGATTTTAATAAAAATGGAAACCTTCTGCCCTCTAGACTAGGCACCTCTAATGGAGATGCTCAAGAATGGGCCAGGCCTGGGGTTGGCTGTTGGATGGTCACCGTAGCACAGCCTAAACCAATGAACTCTTCCTCTCCAGGTGAGACTTGTAAGATGAATTTTTAATTTCTGAAATTGAGATGGCAACAAACTGTGTCTTCCAGAAAGTTGCTTTTCCTAGCCATCAGTTATATTTTAAGCATGATACTAACTTCAATATTTGTGCATTCTCCTGGAAGAGGATGTTTCTTTTTTTTTTTAATATACATTTTATTTTTCTTTTTAAAAGAAACTTAGATTACATAAATGCTACACAAAAATATAGGGGAATCTCATAGCCTTGCTCCCTAACTCTCCCACATTTTCCCACATCAACAAAATTCTTCATTAATGTGTTACGTTTGTCACAATTGATGAAAACATCTTGGACCATTGACACTAAGCAATTATTTTAATTTACATTGTATTTTACAATCTTTTCTACACATTTTTGCAAGTTATTACATGATATACAAAGGCCTGAATCTGTCATCGCAATGTCATTCAGGATAGTTCCCAAGTCCTGAAAATGCCCCCAAATTACACCTATTTTTCCCTCTCTTTTCCTTCACAACCACCAGTGTCCACTGCCTCCACATCCATGATAAAAGGTCCTCCATTGCTAGGAGCACAACAAGTCTAGAGTAGAACAACTGTGAGTCTACTCTACTCTGTTGTCCATTCCCCAATTCTGAGGATTTTGTGATGGTGACACCCACTTCACCTCTAATTGAGAGGGGGCTTAGATCCCAAGGGTCAGATGGATGGGGATTTCTTTACTTGCAGTTGAAGACTCTCTCTGTTCCTTGAGATGGTTGTTGTCAGTCATTATCTCCTTGTTAGTTGTCCTCGGTGAGACCAATGAACTGGAGAGTAGGTGTTGCAAGTCTGTTGAGATTCAGGGCCCAACTGGAACATGGACAGACCAAAGATTTAAGTATCTTGGATATACAACTATCAACTCTAGTGCTAAGTATAGGTTCAAATAGAGTGGAAGAAGCACCATGTGTAGTGAAAACACAACTGATTCCAACTCTGTCCCACAAGGGAGCATAAATTCCAAAGTAAGGCCCACAAGCAGGGCATCAATCTCCTGAGCTTTCTGCCCTGCCTATAGTGTCTGGATGTCTCCAGCCCCCTCAGGAGGACTAAGACGTGCATTAGTGTAATGTCCTAAATGATCTTATATCTCACTTTGAAATCTCTTAGCCATATAAACTCATTTGTGTTTACAATTTCCCCCTTT
Organism: Cabassous unicinctus; assembly: GCA_029593785.1. Lineage (NCBI taxonomy): Eukaryota > Metazoa > Chordata > Mammalia > Cingulata > Chlamyphoridae > Cabassous > Cabassous unicinctus. Next base: position 4,797 of record JAQZBX010087911.1, on the reverse strand, counting down.
GGGTCAAGGTCTTTTTCCAGTTGCATTCCTAGTTGGTTCTTGGTAGTAATCCCTTAGTACCAGGGAGGCTCATCCCCGCGAGTCATGTACCACACTGGGGGTGGAAATAATGAATTTATATGCTGAGTTTTGGCTTAGGAACAGGTCACATTTGAACAACAAGGAGATTCTCAGGAAGTAACGCTTAGGCACACTATAATACTGTGCTATATTTCAATTTCAAAAGTAAAGTTTTGTAAGCACAGTCATCAGTATCAAGGGTTTATCAATTGTCCATCCTCCTTCACTAGTCATTGCCCCTGTACTTGGGGGATTCTTGCTGTACCATTAGAGAATGTGACAGAGCTCCCCATGATGGGAATTCAATATTTTTTTGGTTATTATGTGGATCTGCACCCCCTGTGACAATGCCCCAGGAACAATTGAACACATTCATGTCTCATATGTATGACCGAGGTGAACCTCCTCTCGAATGTATCTCCCATCTCTGACACCCCACACCAATGATCCTCCCCTGCCATAGTTGCAACCCTTCTGTGATCCAGAACTTCTTCAAAATTGAAGCCAACAAAATAACTGAATACAATTAATAAGAAAATGATATAATAATGATGGTTTTAAAAATAATGAATGAAATATAATAAAATTTTTAAAGATTTGAAATAAAAAAATAAAAATATAAAATTAATTTTTTAACATGTCTTTCATCACTGTAAGAACTGTTTTCTTGTATGTATAGTGACATTTGTTTCTTTTTATTAGCACAGTGTCTTATTTTGTTCATTTTGCTTTCAAAGATGTTTTAAGCTACAGTAAAGTAATGTACAGAATACAGGGTGTCCCCATATACCCAACGTTCTATTCCTTTTCCCCTTTCCCCTATTAGTAACATTTTACATGTGGATGGTACATTTGTTACAATTGATGTACAAATATTGAAACATTGTTACTAACCATGGCCAATGATTTACATTGTGGCTTATATTTTGGAGGTACACTATTATAGATTTTGATGAATTTGACATAGTATGTATCCATCCTTGCAAGATCATGTAAAACAATTACATTGCCCGCAAAATGTCCCATGTTCCATCTGTTCTGTTCCTAACTCCCTCTCCCCTCGGGACACACAGTAACCACCACGTTTAACTCATTAAAGAACCAGATTCTTAGTTCCTTTCAACAACATTAAGGGCTTGACATACTGGCTTGTCCTCCCGTATTAGGCATTGTCTACAGCCTCAAGAGATTCCCACCACTCTGTTTAAGATCATAGCGGCACTCCTCATGATGGAATTCCAACACCTTCCCAATCATTATGTAAGTCTCCACCCCCTGATATAACACACTATGATGAGATGAATGCTACACACTACCTAGAAGCCTGCCCCAGGTATGACCTGCCCTGCAAGTCCCTGACTTTCAACACCTTAAACCAGTAACCCTCCAATGCCATATTTGCCAAAAGAACATCAACATTGTCATTTCAACCACATAAATTCAAATCACCAGAATTCATCTGCTCCCTCCACCAAACTTCCCCTTAATTCCATGGACAGTGTAACCCACCCTCCCCACCCTATCACCCTCCAGACCAGCACCACCCAGCCCAACTGTTATGCCCATCCACTGCACAACTACACCCTTCCACCTTATCATAGATTTTGCTCATATGAGCATTGACTTACAAAATTCTCCCTTTCTGTCTCCTGGAAACCTATCTTCCAGACTCTAGTGCTGTGAGTCTGTTTGATTTGCTTATTTCATATTAATGAGGTCATATAATATTTAGTCTTCAGGACATGGCTTGCTTCACTCAACATAAAGTGTTCAAGATTCATCCATGTTTTCCCATGTGTTAATAGTGCATTCTTTCTTACAGCAGAGTAATATTCCATTGTATGTATGTACCACAAATTGTTTATTCATTCATCTGTTGATGGACATTTGGGTAATTTCCAACTTTTCACAATATTCAACAATGCCATTACAAACATTGGTTTTTATATATCTATTCGTGTCCTGCTTTCGACTCTTCGAATATATAACCAGGAGTGGGATTGCTGGATCAAATGACAGTTCTATAGTTAGCTTCCTGAGGAACCGCCAACCTGTCCTCCACAATGACTGCACTAGTCTACATTCCCACCAGCAGTGGATACGTGTTCCCATTTCTCCACATCCTCTCCAACACTTGTAGTCCTCTGCTTTTTTTTTCAATAGCTGCCAGTACAATGGGTGTGAGATGGTATCTCATTAAAGTTTTTATTTGCATTTCCGTAAAAGCTAGTGATTTTGAGCATCCATTTATGTGCTTTCGGCCATTTGTATTTCTTCTTTGGAGAAGTGTCTATTCAAATCACTTGCCCATTTTTTAAATGGGTTGTCAATTTATTTTCAAAATGTTAGATTTCTTTATATATCCTGAATATTAGGCCCCAATCAGGTAGATGGTTACCAAGTGTTTTCTCCCATTATGTAGGCTGCATTTTCACTTTTTTGACAAAATCCTTTGAGGTGAAAAAGTTTTTAATTTTGAGGAGATCTCATTTATCTATTTTTTTCTTTCAGTCCTCATAATTTGTGTGTAAAGTTCATGAAATCATTTCCTAATACAAGCTCCTGTGGATGCTTCCCTAATTATCTTCTAGGAACTTTATGGTCTTTGCTCTTATATTTATGTCTTTGATCCATCTTGAGTTAATTTTTATATAGGCTGTGAGATCATGTTCCTTTCTCATTCTTTTGGATATGGATATCCAGTTCACTAAGCACCATTTGTTGAAGAGGCCATTCTCTCCCAGCTGAGTGGGCTTGGGAATCTAGACAAATATCAAGTGACTCTATATGTGGGGATCTATATCAGAACTCTCAATTTATTTCCATTGGTCAGTATTTCTATCTTTGTGTCAATCCCATGCAGTTTTGACCACTGTAGACTTGTAGTATGTTTTAAAGTCAAATAGTTTGATTCCTCTGATTTCATTTTTCATTTTCAATTTAACTTTGTCTATTCAGGGCCCCTTGCCCCTCCAAATAAATTTCATATTTAGCTTCTCTATTTCAGTGAAAAATGCTGCAGTAAGTTTTATTGAATCAGTTTGTGCAGGGCAGACATTTTAATGATGTTTCATCTTCCTATCCATGAACAGGGAATATTCTTCCATTTATTTAATTCTTCTTTGATTTCCTTTAACAGTGTTGTATATTTTTCAACTTATAAGTCATTTACATCTTTAGGTAAATTTATTCCTAGGTATTTGATTCTTTTAGTTGTTATTGTAAATGGGATTTTTTTTTCTTGATTTCCTCTCAGATTACTCATTATGGGTGTACATATGTACTACTGATTTTTGCACATACATCTAATAACCTGCCACTTTACTGAACTCATTTATAAACTCTAGAATCTTTGTTGTAGATTTCTCAGGGCTTTATGTATGGAGGATTATGTCTTCTGCAAATAGTGAAATTTTTACTTCTTAGATTCCAATTTGGGTTTTTTTAATATCTTTTTCTAGTCTAAGTGCTCAAGCAAGGGCTTCTAACACAATGTTAAATAAGAGTTGTTATAGCAGGCATCCCTGTCTTGTTCTGGATCTTAGAAGAAGTTTCCTTCTATTCCTATTTTATTGAAGTGTTTTTATCAGGAAAAGGTGCTGCATTTTGTCGAATGTTTTTCTGCATCTATACACGTAATCATGTGATTTTTTTTTCTTTCGATCAGATAATGTGGTTTATTACATTGACTGATTAACTTTTGTTGAATCATCCTTGTATAGCAGGGATGAAAACCACTTGGTCAGGGTGTATAATTCATTTGATGTGTTTTTGAATATGATTAGCAAGTATTTTCTTAAGTATTTTAGAATCTAGGTTCATTAGAGAAATTGGTCTATAGTTTTCCTTTCTTGTGACATCTTTGTTTAGCTTTGGTACTAGGATAATTTTGGCATCATAGGATGAATTAGGCAAGGTTTCCTCCACTTTCTTTTTTTTTTTTTTCAGAAAGGTTTAAGCAGGATAGATGTTTGTTCTCTCTGGAATATTTGGTAGAACTCACCTTTGAAGCCCTCTTGTCCTGGGCTCTTCTTAGTTGGGAGGTTTTTAATGACTAATTCTATCTTTTTATTTGTGATTGGTCTATTTACTTCATCAATTTCTTCTTTCATCAATGTAGGCTGCTTGTGTGTTTCTAGGAATTTGTCCATTTCCTCTAAGTTATCTATCTTGTTGGCATAAAAGTTTTCAAATATCTACTTCTGATACTCTTTATTTCTTTGGGATCTGTCGTGATATCTCCTTCATCATTTATTATTTTATATAATTTCATCTACTCTCTCTTTTTCTTTGTTATTCTAGCTAAGGGTTTGTCAATTTTGTTAATCTTCTCGATGAGCCAGCTTTTGGTTTTATTTTTTCTAGTGTTTTCTTATTTTCATTTTCACTTAACTCTGTTGCTCTTTGTTATTTCCTTTTTTTAAACTTCTTTTGGGGTTAGTTTGTTATTCTTTTTCTATTTCTTCCAGGTGTGCAGTTAGGACTTTGATTTTAGCTCTTCTTTTTTACTATATATGTTTCTGGCTATTAAATTTCCCTCTCAGTACAGCTTTTGCTGCATCCCATAGGCTTTGATACATTGTGTTGTAATTTTCATTAATTTCTAGTTAATTACTGATTTAGTTTGTGATTTTCTCCTTTACCCACTCTTTGTCTAAGACTCTGTTGTTTAAGTTCCATATCTTTGTGCCTTATCTGGTCCTGTGCCCTTTACTGTTTCCCAGTTACAGTCCATTG
>JAQZBX010087910.1:0-12820 GCA_029593785.1 Cabassous unicinctus | reverse complement strand
AAAATTGAGGGGTATTCTGTAGCATGAACCCCAAACGTCATTAAACTGATGGTTGCACCTAAAGGAACCACATTGCTCACCCTCCTTTACTGTCTCTCAACACTTCTCACGCCTACATTCCCTGGCTCATCCTTCTTTAGTTGTTGCTTGTCCGCCCACCACTTCCATTTAGGATGTCAGCTCAGGAAAACAAGAACTCAACTCTTTTCTTCACTGCTATTCCTCAAGCCAAGAATGGTACCAGCCACAGAGGAGGACTTCAATGAATGAAATGCTGCTTGTGAGAAAAGAAGACAGAAAACAGGGAAAGAAAAGGGAAAAGTACAAGGAGCAGGGAAGAAGGTAACACCAACCATAGGAATTAAGACAAGGAAGAGACCATGGATTTCAAGCCAAAAGCATGTGTACCACCTAGCAGACAAGGGATGACTGCTAGCATGAGTGTCTTCTCTCTCTCCCGCAACTGCACGAATGATCCAAAGAAAGGATGTTTTAGACCAAGCTTTGGTAAATTTTTTTTTTAAAGGGCAAGATAGCAAACATTTTAGGTTTCCAGGCATACAGTTTCTGTCACAGTTACTCAATGTTGCCACTACAGTAGCTAAAAAGAGATATGGAAGATATAGAAAGAACAAAATAACACTTCTATATATGACAACTGCTGTGTGTGACATTAAAAATACACTGAGTAGAATTAACAGCACATTAGACACTGCAGAAGATTAGTGAACTTGAAAAAATGAAACAGAGATACAGAGAAGATAGCAGGAGCGAGCTGGGGAACAACTTCAAGTGGTCCAACATATGTGTAATTAGAGAACCTGATGTGGGTGGTCCAGAAAAATACTGGAATAAATGACGCTCAAAACTTCCCAAATTTGTTGAAATCCAAGAAATTAAACAAAAACCCCAAGAACAAGAGATGAAGAAAATTACACCAAGACTCATTATAATCAAATTTCTCAAAACCAATAATAAATTTAAAAATCATAAATGCAGCCAGAGGAGAAAACATATGTTGCAAATGAAGTGACAAAGATAAAGTTGACAACAAATTTCTCTTCAGAAAAATTGCAACCGAGAAAACAGTGGGGCAACATTGTTAAAGGATGGGGGAAGGCGGAGGCTGTCAACCTAGAAATGAATACTCAGCAAAAAATATCTTTCAAAATAGAAGCAAAATAAAGACATTTTCAGACTTACCATACCCATATTACAAAAAATGTTAAGGAAAGTCTTTTATGCAAAAGGAAATTGATATCAAATGGAAATATGGAACTACAGAAAAGAATGAAGAACTTAGGAAATGATAACTATATAAATATATAAGAGTTTTGTTGTTATTTTACACTATTTAAAAGGTAAATGATTGCTTAAAAAATATGCACCGGGGGTTAATACTATATAAATGTATGAAAATAATAGCATGAAGGGCAGGATGGTATAAATGGAAGTACATTATTGTAAAGTACTTTTAACTATACATGAAGTAGTAAAATACCACTGGAATGTAGACTGTGGTAAGTTACAAATGTATGCTATAAACATTAAAGCAACCTCAAGGGTAAAGAAAAAGTCTCACAGAGGTATAATCAGGAGATAGAATGTGAGTAGGGAATACAGAGCTGATGCTTAATCTGTGCAAAATTTATAATTAGGCGATTGTAATGGTTTGGAAATGGACAGGGTGATGGTAGCACAACATTATGAGCATAATTAACAGCACTGAAGTATGTGTGTGACAATGGCTGAAAGGGTCATATATGTTACTAGAAGGAAAGCTAGAGGATAAAACATGGAGTTGTGTAACATGGAGAACCATATGGAGGCCAAGGATTGCGGTTACTGGTACAAATGGAAGAATGTTCTTTTAGGATCTATGACAAAGATAGGTTCACTAGTACAGGGTGCTGCTAGTGGGCTGGTATATGGGGAAAAAATGCACCTGAAGCAAAATATGGACTATAGTTAGTAATATTTCAACATTCTTGCTTCAATTGTTACAAAGGTACCACACCAATGTTAGGTGTCAAAAATGTGTGTGGGGGGGTATGGATTATTGCACTTTTTTTTCTTAGAAAAATGTCATATGCCACAGAAACAACTAGATTTCCTTGTCAGTTATACTGTTTTACTCTGAGGCTTCTCTGGAAGTACATGCAGCCAGTAGCAGGTCAAAGCTTCATCTTTGGGGAGAGAGAGAGAGAGGGAGAGAAGGAGAGAACTTTACACAAGACGCAAGCCAAGTATATAAATTATGTTCTGTCAATTAACATAACCCTAGTAAGAAGGTAAAAGTGGGACACAGCCAGGGGTCTCGACAGACAGGGCCTCTTGAAAATCTTGAACATTATGAGATACATACTTCTATAGGATATAAATGTGTCCTTGTTGCCATGGGCATGTTTTCTGGATAGATAGAGGTCTACGTGGTAGCTAACAAAACATTGGACCTCCCTCCTGGGGAATGCCCAAAAGCTCTCGAATATATAAGCCTTGCCTAATAAAAGAAAACAGGCTATAATAAGCCAAGTCTTCAATCTTAAAGCTTGTACTTATGAACCTTATTCATGTAATAATGAAATTAAGCCTAATTATAATTAACGTCTGAGCGTTACCTCCAGAAAACCTCTTTGTTACTCAAATGTAGCTTCCCTCAAAGACAAATCTGCAAATAAACTCACTACCATTCCCCCAATGTGGGACATGACTCCCAGGGATGAGCCACCCTGGCACCAAGAGATTATTACCAAGCATTAATCAGCCATGTATTTGGAGAAAGACCTTGAGCAAAAGGGGGAGATATTAAATTAAATACAGAGTTTTTAGGACCAAGAGATTTCAAACTGAGTCGGAAGATCATCCTGGAGGTTACACTTATGCAGGTCTCAGCCAGACTTCATGAACTGCCACAGTAAACAAAGTCTCAAACAAAAGTGTTCCTGAGGGCCCCAGGGACATTCAGACATCATAGGCAAGCCGCATGGCCACATGAAATCAACACCCCCTCAGCAGGCTCTATCTGGGAATATATGAAAAGTATTTCCCCAATATAACATAGCCATACTCGTTTATAAATCCCCTAATCATGATTCTTCGACTCCTTTTATTTGAACCTATAATTTTCAATTTGCCTGCTAAGTATATCTCTCAGAGACTTATGCCAGTGGAGCCCTGATGACCAGCAAATATGTGGCCAACTCCTACTCTCCAGTTCTTCGGGCCTTCCCTGGACAATGAACAAAACGATGGTGCGGGACCAGCCCCATCCCAAGAGCAAGGAGTATCTTCAACTGCAAGCAAAACAATTCCATTCCTCTGCTCTTTAAAAACTATATCCCTTCTCAGCCTGAGGCAATCAGAGTGGATATCATCCCAAATCCCTCAGGACTGAGGAATGAACAAAAATATGGGGTGTGGGAGTGTAACCACTGACTAAAGTAATAAGGAACAAATGGGACTAATAGCAAACAAACAGCAAGATGACAGATTTAAAACTACCATATAAACAATCACATTAAAAATAAATGTCAATATTAGTCTAAATCTTAATATTAGTCTAAATTTTATCTATTTCCTTTTACTCAGAGAAATACATATACTTCATTTGTGTTGGTTTTCTGATAGTTATTATTCATAATAATTTATTTAAGTATGACAAGCATGTACTATGACTGCTATGATAGTGTGCATTATCCATAATATTTTATATCATCTGTTATTTATAAAACTTTTACTTCATTAAAATTTATTGTAGCAAAATAAAGAATAACATAAATACATAAAACATATATATATATGTACACACACACACACACCCCTAAAGGACAAAGATATTTGAATAGAGTACTAAAGCAGATGATGCCAGAAAAATTTTCTTTGTTTAATATTGTCTTTATTTTGGTTTAACTTTGCAAAAAAAAGAGAAAGTTTGCATTTTTGTTCTGGTGGTTCTCTATGTACTAATAACTTTGTATAGTTTCATGACTTTTTTTTTCTAATTTAGGCTTCTACTATTCAGTTTGTTAGCTTTAAATAATGTCCTTTGTCTTTCAACAGTTTTCTATATGATAATCAGTGAGATAATTACATATTTCTCTTTCTCCTTCTTTCTCCTCTCATTTTATTGTTATGTTTTTTCTATTTTGTCAGAAGAGGTATCATTTACATGTTATTATTCTACTCTTATGCCCGGGTTTGTTATTATTATTATATATATAAACATATTAATTGGTTACCACCTGTCTTTTGAAAAAAAATTTTTTTAATGGAAAAAATAAATGGTCTAAATATCCCAATTGAAAGATAGCGATCCCAAGAGAGGATAAAAAGCAAGACCCAAACAATATGCTGCCAAAAAATAAAAATGTATTTTAAACATACAGACAAAAACAGGTTAACAGAAAAAGATGGAAAAATATATACCATGCTAACACTAATTAAAAGAAAGACAGAATAGTTATACTGTGATCCCAGTAGATTTCAGAACAAAGAATATTGCCAGGGTAAAAAACAGTCATTTAATATTGTTAAAAGAGTCAATTCATTAAGAGGATATAACAATCCTAAATGTATAGGTGTATAACAGAACTTCAAGACACATGAAGCAAAAACTGATAGGACTGTAAAAATAAACAAACCCTACAATTACAGCAGAATGTTTCAATAATTGATAGACCAAGTAGTCAGAAAATCAGGAAGGATACTGAAGATTTGATCATCATCATCAACCAACTTAACCTAACTGACATATATAGAACATTTCACCATACAACCAAAAAACAAATTCTTTCCAAGTACATAAGGAACATTCAAGTCACACAACATATGCTCTATGACGACAAAAGAATTAGAAAGATTTCTGAAAAATCCCCCAATACTTGGAAAAGCAAATAACACAGATCAAATTGTCTCTGGATAAAAAGAAATCAAAAGGAAAAGTAGAAAGTATTTTGAACTTAATGAAAATGAAAATAAAGCATATCAGAATTTGGGGGAATGCTGCCAAAGCTGTACTTAAAGGGGAATTTATATCATTAAATGGCAATATTAGAAAAGAAAAGTGGTCTCATATCAATAACCTCAGCTTCCACCTTAAAAAACTAGGAAAAGAAGAGCATATTAAACCCAAAGTAAACACAAAAAAGGAAATACTAAAAATCAGAGTTGAAATCAATGAAATAGAAAAAAGAGAAACAACAGAGAAAAATCAATGAATTAAAAAGATCAATGAAGTAGATGAACTTCTATAACGATCATGAAATTAAAGAAAGGATAAAAATTAGAGACGTGACATCACTACAGATTCTACAGATATTAAAAGGATTATAAGGAAATACCGTGAGCAAATTCACGCCAACGAATTTGATAACTCAGATCAAACAGACTGATTTCTTGAAAGACACAAACTATCATAGGTCACTCAAGAGAAAAGTAATCTGGCTAGCCTTATCTCTAATAAAGAAAGTGATATTGTAAGTAAAAACTTTCTCAAAAAAATAAACTCCAGACCCAGGTGGCTTCACATTTATGGAAAAAATAATATGAACTCTACACAAACTCTTCTAGAAAATGGAAAAGCAGAGAATGCTTTTCAATTCATTCAATTAATTTACCAGCATTAATCTGATATATTACAAAGACATCACAAGGAACAAAAAAAAACTACAGAAAAATTCATGAGCATAGATACAAAACTTCTGAACAAAACTTGAGCAAATTGAAATCAATAACAAGAAAAGATAATACAATTAATACTCAAAATTTAATCAATGTAATTCATATATAGGTAGACTGAAAAATAGAAGTTATGTAATCATCTCAATACAGAAAAATCATCTGACAAAATCAAACATCAATTCCTGATTACAAAAAGGAAAAGTTCTTAACAAATTAGGGAAACAATGGCATTTCATCAACCTCTTAAAGGACATCTATGAGAAACCTACAGCTACCCTCACACAAAATGGTGGAAGATGGAATGCCTTCCCCTAAGATCAACAATAAGGTAACAATGACTGCCCTCATCACTTACATTCAGCAGTAAACATTCAATACTGTACATTCTAGCCTTTGTGATAGGTAAGAAAAGAATAGGGCAGAGGGGATGCAGCTCAAGTGGTCGAGCGCCTGCTTCCCACGCACAAGGTCCTGGTTTCAATGCCCAGTACCTCCTGAAAACAAAACAAATGAACAAACAAAAAACAAAAACCTTCACTGGGGAGCAGGTGGAGCTCAGTGATTGAGCCCCTGCTTCCCATGTGTGAGGTCCTGGGTTCAATGCCCCGGAACCCTACTTAAAAAAAAAAAAAGAATTACTAGGCATCCAGAATGGAAAGAAAAAGCAAAACTGCTTTTATTAACAAATGACAAGACACTACTGAGAGAAATAAAGAAGACCTAAATAGAGAGTGAGACATACAGTGTTCATGGGTTGAAAGATTCACCATTGCTAAAGTGTCAGTTCTCACCAGGGGCGGGGGGGCGGTGAGGAATGGGGTGGAGTGAGGAATGGGGACTTCACGCCTAACTGATAGAGTTTCTATTTGGGGTGATGGAAAGTCCAGGTAATGGATGGTGGTGATGTAGCACAACACAGTGAACGTAATTAAGACCACTGAATTGTATACTTTAAAGTGGCTAAATGATTAAATTTAGGTTGTATATATTCTACCAGAATAGAGCTATATAACACAAAGAGTGAACCCTAATATAAACTATGGATTATAGTTAACAGTGTAATAATAATAGTAATGTTTCATCAATTGTAACAAAGGTGCAACACTAATGTAAATTGTTAATAATAGAGAAAACTACGTCTGTTGTGGGGGTGTTTACAGGATCTCTATTTCTGCGTGATTCATCAGTAAACCTACAAATGCTTTAATTAAAAACATTAAAGAAAAAACACAAAAAGTCAAATCTCCCCAAATTTATTCATGGATTCAAAACAATCCCAATCAAAATCCTAGTAAATTGTGACAAGCTGATTCTAAAATTCATATCGAAATGCAATGGACCCAACACAGCCAAAGCAACGGTAATCAAGACATTGTGGTATTGGAGTAAAGACAGAACATATAGATCAATGGAACAGAACAGACTTAAGAAACAGCCCCACACATATGGACAATTGATTTCTGACAAAGTTGCAAAGGCAATTCAGTGGAGAAAGGATAGTCCTTTTGACAAATGGTGCTGGAAAATGGATATCCACATGCAAAAAAAAAATGAACTTCAATCCCAACCCTGCAGCATATACTCTAAATCTTCTAGAAGGAATCACAGAAGAAAACCTTTGTGATTTGGAGTTACACAAAGACTTCCTAGATATGATACCAAAAGCACAATCCATACAACAACAAATCAAAAACTTCTGCCTCATTCAAATTATAAACTTCTATTCTTTAAACGTCACTTAAAAGAATGAAAGAGTCATAGGCTGGAAGAACATAGTTCAAAGCATATAGTTCGAATGTATAAAGTACTTCTCAAAACTTAATAATAGGAAATAATAGGAAATTACTAAAACAAAAAGGGGCGGCAAAAATTTAAACATATACTTCCCCAAAGAAGATAAATGGATGGCAAATAACTCCATGTAAAGTTGCCCAACATCATGAGTCATTACGGAAATGCAAATTAAAACCCTATGAAATCCTACAGCTCTAACAGAAGGGTGGAAATGAAAATCACTGACCTTGGCAAGGGTCTTGAAGAACTCTAACTCCCACATACTCCTGGGGGCAATGCAAAATGCACAACCATCGGTAAGGGCAGTTTCTTAAAAAGTGAGACATACTTCTGCCATAATATCCAGCTCTTCCATTCCTAGGTATTTACCCAAGAGAAATAAAGGAAAATATATGCCCACAAAAGACCCGTACATAAGTGTTTACACTTATCTATAATATCAGCTTTATCTATAATAGCCAGAAAATGTAAATTACTCAAATATCCATCAAAAGGTGAATGGATATACAAACTGTGGTATGGCCATACACTAGAACACTACTCAGAGATAAAAAGGAATGAACAATTAATGCATGCTATGAGATGGAAGGATTTCAAAATAATTATGTAGAGTGAAAGACATATACTGTATGATTCCATTTACATAATATCCTGAAAAATTCAAATGAATCTATTACAGCAATAGAAAACAGACCAGTGCTTACCTAGTGCTGGGGGTAGGAGAGAGAGGGGCAGCAAACTTTTGGAGGTGATGGGCATTTTATTAAATTGACTGCAGTGATGGTTTCATGCATGCATACTGATGGCAAACCTTACCAAGTGGTATACTTTGAATACGTGCGGTTTATTGTAGATCACTTTTACCTCAATGAAGACGGTTAGAAACAACGTTTAAAAAATAAGAGGCAACGCTTTCAGGACGCCACGAGACCTAGACGCCAGTTGTGGTAGGCTGCATCACGCCATGTTCAAGTCCTCACTGGGTCCTGCGGGTGTGGACTCATTTATAAATGAATCCCGTTTGAAGACCCTGTTTGGATAAGGCCACACTGAATCAGGCAGGCCTTAATCCTATGACTGAAGCACTCAGGCAGAGGACCTTCTGATGCTGTCAGTCAGCAGAGACCAGAGGAGGAGACACAAGGAGAAAGAGCAGCAGAAGCCGCAGACCAGGAGAAGGCACGGCCTTGTGAATCCTGGATGCTGGACTTCTAGACTTGAAACTGTGAGATAGTCAACTCCAATAAATTAAGCCAACTAGAGTGTGTATTCCTCATAGCAGCCCTGGCAAACTGAGACACCTGTATTCTATAGCCCAGATGACATGACATACCATTCAGATATTCCACATTAATTTCAGCCCACGAACTGTGAGGCTGCTTCCCTTCTCTCCCACCCTCAAATGGTTAAACCCTAAAATCTCAAACTGCCTCAATTAAATTCACAGGGGCACCCAGGAATATTTAACATTTTTCGGGAAACTCAGTGACATGCCAGACTCCATGAAAACTACTAGCTCTAAGTGGTTCACAGTCTCAACCTTTGATAGCGCTATATCCTTGCTTGATAACCTCATATCTTCATGTGATAGGTTTTGGGCAATTGCTTTGACAAAAAGCAAGCACCATGGAGATCAGTGCAGGACACAGTGGTGCTCAAACCTGTTCCAAGGTGAGGGCTGAGCAGAGCCCACCAGATGCACACATCCCTCTAGGAAGACGTCACTTTCCCGTCAATTTACGTATCCTGTGTTTTCAAATAGTTGTTAGGATTTAAATACTAATTTAGGTTGTTTGGCCCCAACCACTTAATAAACGAGATCACCAGGTATTTCTTTTCACCTAGGGTCACCATGAAAAACTGGGAGCCAAGAAATTCTGGGCTCCTCTAGGTTAAACCTATCTGATTACGTCAAATTTACTTTTTAGAAGATAGCCAGAGGGCTTTTACCACTTCCAGAGAACCTTCTCAACACAGGGTAGATATTCTGACCGCTTCTGTAATCTGTATTGGGAAGGAAGTGATTGGCGATAGCAAAATCCATTCATAAATCCATTATATCACTTGAAGCCAACAGAATAGGGAAGCCTTCTTCTATTCTTCTGGAACAACAGTAATTACAAGTTGTAACATCTTGAGATAGAATCTTCTCATGCATTTTTGAAATATTATATACTCCACTTGTTATAATGTGAAACTTCTCTTGTCAAAAAAAATGCATTCAGATCTCAGAATAATTTACTCAGAAGTCACAGCTGGTTAATTCCAACTTGTCCCATTAATTTTGTGGTAAATGCTAGGACACTTGAGGCCCAGAGAGGAGAATCTCACCAGGATGTGGGTCTCAGATTAGCCACACCCTAAACGAGTACTCCTAACCAGAGAACAATGAAGTTTCATAGTTGTTGTTTTTTAATGAGAGACAGCTATTATAAATTTTCTTTGTTTCTAGGAAATATGTTCAAGAACTCATTATTTTACCAGATTTTTTAAAAATCTAGTAAATTAAGCCTTTGGTCTAAAAGGTTAACCTTTGGTCTAAATTTAACATGTTGTTCCACCCTGAATCATTTACAAAAGAAAAATTGGGGGAGGGGGGAAAAAAGTATATTAGTCAAGTAATCCCTTTCAGGAATATTTATAAAGCAAATATCGGGTTCTTTATTTTTCACAAATCTAATATCCCAGTAATGAGATGCTCATGTTTGTTTCTTTGACAAGACATTTTCAAGTATTTATTCCTTAGATTAATTAAGAAATAAACTATTCATTTGAATAAGTTACTGTGACCCAGACAAAGGGAGAAAGGAGTCAGACAAAGCATCCTTAAATGCTAAAAAGCATTGTTTTCATCCAAACAAATGGATGATTAGTAATGTTTAAAAGGTTTATACATGGCACCTCCTACCAAAATTGAAGCAGTCAGCTAAAATCCTAACACTCCATTTACTAATTTGAGGGATTACATGCTGAGAAAAATGTCAATACATTTATAGTCTTTTATTTATTTTTTATTTTTTTATTTTTTGAGGTACCAGAGCTGGAATTGAACCCAGAACTCACGTGTGGGAAGCCAGAGCTCAACTACTGAGCCACATCGGCTCCCCTGAGTTGGTTTTTTCCATTTGTTTGGTGTTTTTTTTGTATTTAGGAAGCACCGGGAACTAAACCTCCATGTGGGACCTCCATGTGGGAAGCAGGTGCTCAACTGCTTGAGCCACACCTGCTCCCTGATAGTCTTTAAAATATAAATGACAAAAACCACATCTGCTTTTGATCAAAGAAAAATATTACTTGTTCTACAAAAATGGAATTCAAAACTGAAGTTCTTAGTCCAGTGTATGACTGCTTCTACTTATCTTCTCAAGTATTCCAGGTAGATGAAACAACAAGTAAGGCCTAGTCTTTTAATTTCAACAGTTTTCTCACTACTAATAGAAGGACGGTTAAGTTTGGCAATCTAGCTCTATATCACATCATTAATTAATGCACTAATTTAAGTAATAAAAAAACAATAAATCATGTAATCACCCAATAAATGTACAATACACACCACATTTCACAGCCTTAGCACCACAAAATAGAAAGAATCATCACCCACATGTGCTCAGCCACAAAGAGCCAAGACAGCAGAATATCCCCTTTCTGTTGGTAGGTTTAGCCAAGAGGGTTATACCTAGGTGAGGCTAATCCGTAGGTTCTCACTTGTTCTCACAATTTCAGCAATCAGGACAGTTACTCCTCCTCCTCTGTGGAGAGGAGAGTGAGGCTGAATGAAAGACTGACGCTCACTAGCCAACACTTCTGAAAAGACAAGGTGGAAAAAAACGTAATTCTTCCTTCAATCGTAAGAGTAATGGTGGCTGCCATTCACTGAGTGGGTGCTATGTGCCAGGACTTTACAAAGCGTTCTATATATGTACTGTGCATAACACTTGGAAGGGAAAACCAAAAAGTGGTGGCATTCCTAGAATTATGTTCTTTGATTTTCTTTACAGTTTGACGAGATAGCCGCACTGGCACATTTCTTCTCCACTTTTGGTAGCACGGGAGGTAGCTGGCTCAGGAGGTCTGACCTAACGCAACAGAAAAACAAGCTGATTGTGACTCTGGAGCCCGAGAGGCTCCTTTTTCCTAAAAGGCACTGTCCCAGCCCAGGAGCTTCTGATGCCACGTGTTGTGCAGGGGCTCCACCAGCCCTGCCCTGCAGTAAGGGGCCGGGTGTCTCTCATCTGGACACCCCGCCACTGTGTGCGTAGCCCACCAGGTTAGGCTTAAGCACACCTCTGTGGGCTACTGAAAGCTCCACAGATCAGGTCACTCTCCTTATAGGTTTTCTCCCCAATAAACTCTGCACTAAATGGCACTAGCGCTATGTGTCTGTTCACTCCCAGGAATAACACTTCTGAAAGTAGTTCTTTGCCATAAATAAATCTCAGAAGAAATATGCAGTAACAACGCATTCCTTCTCATCCCCTCTCCCCCACTTATATATATTATGCACACACCATAAAATCTATAGGAAGTTTCTCAGGTTTTTTGGTTATTCTTTTGGGTTCCTCAAAAAGCCACAACTGCAAAAAGAAAAGAAACACATTGTAATGCATTCACCTACTCGGGAAACACCCACTGAGCGACTCTGCTGGGCACCACGCACTGGGCTAGACAGTGAGGTGAGAAACATGAGTACAATGTGGTCTCTGCCCTCAAGAAGCTCGGAGACTGGGGGGAGGCAGAGATATGGTCGAGCAATTACACAGCAACATCACGCTCAAAAACAGAGGCAGAGACAAAGTACCACGGGAGCAGAGAGAAAGAAAGCACGTCTCCTCTGCCTGGAGGCACCATCACAGGAGGCTTCACAGAGAAGGTAATATTTCAGCGGAAAAAAATTAGTGCTCACAGAAAAGCAAAGGTGATTCCAGGGAGAGGAAGCCACTTGTCTAAAACTAAGAGGCGTGGAACAATGGCAGCCGCCAAGTGCTGCAGTGAGGCTGTGGAGGAGAGCACGTAGCACGCAGGAGGACGGAGAGGGCAGCAGGAAATCCAGCAAGGGCCGCCGCTGCTCTGAGCCCATGGGAAGCCACTGAGAGCCCCAAGCAAGGAAATAACATAATCAGATTTACTTTTTAAGACTATTATTCCAGGGACAAGGAATCCAGAGACAGTTCTAAGTTGTGTTATGATTCTTAGTCTGAGTGCATAGAAAAACCAAGGACTTTATTCGAAATTTGACAGTGGGGCTATACTAGGTCCCATGGGGCATTTTTCCACCTGAATTTCTATATTAAGTTGAAGTGATTTTATTTCTGACTAGTCTAAAGGCAAAAGGGGCCTGAGGTAGTCA
>JAQZBX010087909.1:0-12805 GCA_029593785.1 Cabassous unicinctus | reverse complement strand
TTTAGCACTAACAACTTTTTCAATGGATATGTGTAGCACACTGTTTAGTAGTTTACCCAATAATTAATAAACATTCAATGACATATATGTGATATAATATACATATGCACATGCAAACAGATATAAGTTAATATTAATTTAAGACTGATTTATTTATCTTTAGATGATTTTAGAATTTTGGGAGCAATGCAATAAGCACTACTAGCAATTTATTCTTCATATGTGAAGAAAATTGAATTGAGTGCCTCTATATTAGTTACAGACTTTAGGTTCATTTTTTAAAAAAATTATTAAAAGTATGAGATTTTTTAAATTAAATTTTAAAAAATTTATTGAAGTATATATCACTCACACATGAACATACATAAACAATAAGTGTATGGTAATAGTTGTGAACTTATAAAACAAACATATATAACATCACACAGGGCTCTGATAATTCACCCTACCAAGAAAACCTTGCATTGTTGAGAAACATTTTTAACTAATTATTAAAGAGCATTCTCAAAATATTACTACTAACTAAAGTATTTCCCCCCCAACCCACCCTATTATTATTATATATATCATTTACACTTGAACATACATAAACAATAAATGTATAGTAAAAGTTGTGAACTTGAAAAGCAAGCATTCATAACATCATACAGGGGTCCCATACATCAAACTTCCACCAACACCTTGCATTGTCGTGAGACATTTGTTACAAATTACTGAAAGAATATTGTCAAAATCTTACTACTAATTATAGTCCTTATCTTACATTTGGTGTATTTTTCCCGCAACCCACCCTATTATTATTTTTTAAATATATTATTATGACAGAAGTTGTAAACTTACAAAACAATCATGCACATGTGCAGAATTCCCAAACACCCCTCTAACAACACACCACACACTGGTGGAATATTTGTTACAGATTATGAGATAACATCAACTGCCAATTACCAGGTCCACAGCATACATTTGACACACTTTTCCCATACTCCCCCATTATCAACACAGTACATCTTTGGCATAGATGCAAGAATATTACATTATTACTGTTAACCACACCCCATAGGTCACTCCAGTTGTATTTTTTCCATGCTACTCTAGATTCCCATTACCCCGCAATACTGATGCACATCTGCTGCAGCTCACAAAGGACACTCCTGCATCTGTACCATCAACCACTTTTCTCATCCACCGCTGGGTTCACTGTGCCATTCAGTCCCCAGACCATTCTCTAGCTCTCTGTCAATTGGCATTTACATCCCCAGACTACCCTTTTCAGCCACACTCCCACTCACAAACCTGCTGCTACTCACTATAATGTGCCACCATCAACTCCGTACATCCCCACAGCTTTACAGTACAGCTAATTAATTAAAACTTCTACACACATTAAATATCAGTAGTCCATCTCAGTCTTCCTCTTATCTCCTTTAAGAATCCACCACCTACCAACAGGTCTTAAAGATATTTTCCTACATTTTCTTCTAGTTTTATGGTTCTTGCTTTTATATTTAGGTATTTGATTCATTTTTAGTTAATTTTTTTAATAGAGTGTGAGATAGGGGTCCTCTTTCCTTCTTTTGCTATGGATATCCAATTTTCTCAGCACCATTTGTTGAATGGACTGTTCTGTCCAAGCTGGATGGGTTTGACAGGCTAGTCAAAAATCACTTGACCATAGATGTGAGGGTCTGTTTTTTAACCATCAGTTCAGTTCCAATGGTCTATGTGTCTGTCTTTATGCCAGTACTTTGCTGTTTTTACCACTGTAGCTAGGTAATATGACTTAAAGTCTGGAAATGAGAGTCTTCCAACTTCACTTTTCCTTATTAAGATATTTCTGGCTATTCAGGACCCCTTACCTTACCAAATAAATTTGATAATCATGTTTTCCATTTACTTAAAAAATGCTGGTGGAATTTTTATCTGGATTGCATTGAAAATGTATATCAATTTGAGTAGAATTGACATCTTAATGATACTTAGTCTTTCAATCCATGAGCATGGAATATTCTTCCAATCATTTAGGGCTTTTTAAAATTTCTTTTAACAATGAGTTGTAGTTTTCTGAATACAAGTACTTTAAATCATTGGTTAAGTTTGTGCCTGAATATTTGGGTTTTATTTGTCATATTTTGTTTTCACCCTCTTTTGATGCTTTTAGTTACTTTTATTGATATAATCTTCATTTCTAGATTCTCTTCCAGGGCTCTTTCTCCTGTCTTTAGTTTTCAGGATGTAGCACACCCTTTAGTATTCCCTGCAAAGCAGGTCTCTTGGTTACAAACTCTCTCAGTTTCTGTTTAACTATGAATATTCTAAACTCACCCTCATTTTTGAAAGTCAGTCTTTCCAGATATCAGATTCTTGGTTGGAAGTTTTTCTCTTGCAGTATCTTAAATATATCATTCCACTGTCTTCTTGCCTCCATGGTTTCTGGTGAGAAATCAGCACTTAATCTTATTGGGTATCTCTTATACATTATGCATTGCCATTCTCTTCCTACTCTCAGAATTCTCTTTGTCTTTGGCATTTGACATCCTGATTACTATGTGTCTTGGAGTTGGTCTATTAGGATTTTTTCAGATGGGAGTACCTCGTGCTTCTTGGACATGGATATCTATGTCCTTCAATAGGGTTGGGAAACTTTCTACCATTATTTTTTCAAATATTCCTTCTGCTCCTTTTCCTTTCTCTTCTCCTTCTGGTACACCCATGACATGTATGTTTGCACATCTCTTGCTGCCCTTTAGTTCCCTGAGACCTTGTTCAAGTTTTTCCAATCTTTTCTTCATCTGTTCTTTTGTATGTTCACTTTCAGAGGCCATTTCTTCAAACTCACCAATCCTTTCTTCTGCCTCTTCAAATCTGCTATTATATGATTCCAGTGTATTTTTAATTTCATTTATTGCATCTTTCATTCCCATAAGATCTGCTATTTTTCTGTGTATACTTTCAAATTCTTTTTTGTGCTCATCCAATGTCTTAATATCCTTAATTTCTTTAGCCATCTCATTGAATTTATTAAGGAGATTTGTTTGAACATCTATGATTAGTTGTTTCAACTCCTTTATGTCATCTGGAGGCTTATTTTGTTCCTTTAAGTGGGCCATATCTTCCTGTCTCTTGGTGTGGATTGTAATTTTTTGTTGGTGTCTTGGCATCATGCTTACTACAGTATTTATTCTGCATGCAGTTTTTATCTTAATTTAGGGCTTCCTGCACTTCTCCCTTGCTGGTTGTGTAGTAAGAGCCAAGGATGTAGTTGGTGTAATAAAACTTTGGAGGCTCAAGCTGCTCTCATTGCCCCAAGGACCTATGAAGCTTCTCTCAACTTTCTCCTTTGCCAAGGGTAGGGACAGAGCCACAGCTGTGTGGAATAATCCAACTCATGCAGGCCTAGACTGTAGTTACCCAGACAGACTGATAAAGCTTCACGCCCCTTTCTTCCCTGCCTGGGGCAGGGATGGAGCTGCAGGTATGGGCAGCAGTCTATGCAGTGCAGGTCCAAGATGACCACAGTTGCGTTGGTAGACTTCCAATTATTCAGTCTGTGCCAGCTAAATGTACCTGCAGTTACCTGGATAGGCTGGTGCTGGGTCCGTCAGCTTCCTCCCTCCTAGAGGTGGGGCTGAAGCCTAGGCTAGGGCTGCAAGCCAATCTGGGTGAAAGAAATCATCTCTACTATACTGATTTTCAGTCAGCCTGGTTTCCCCTCATGCTGGGGGTGGAGTCAAACTGGTGGCTACTGGACTCCTTCTGACTTGGAGAGGATCAAACTTTAGCTGTTCTTAGGGTTATACTTTAGCCAGCCGAATTTACTAATCAGTAGCTGAAATAGGTGGCCAACCATCTCTTCCTCCTCTGTTTTTTGGAAACAGAGCTTCCAATTCCTGCCACAGAATAGCTCCTGGGTTGGCTTACGCTACCAAAGTAGGATGATCACCAACCTCCATGGTGTGGCCAGTAATTTTCCAGAGAGGCTGGCACAGCTCCCCCCAGCTTCCTCCCTGCCCAAGGTGGGCCTGGGGCTTAGGCTAGAGTGGCAATCTGATCTAGATGGAAAAAAAGCCAGTCCCTACCAGCACTGTGATTTTCAGTCAACTCAGTTTCCCCTCATGTCAGGTGCGGAGTTAAGATGGCAGCCACCAGCATCTTTCTGACTTGGACAGTTTCAAACTTTAGCTGTTCTTAGGATTATACTTTAGCCCGTCGAATTCACTAATCAGTAGCTGAAGTTGGTGCCCAACCGTCTCTTCCTTCCCCGTTTTGGGAAGTGGAGTTTTCAATTCCAGCCATGGAGCTCCCCAGGAGGCTTGTGCCTCCAGTGGAGGATGGGCACTGGCCTCCATGGTGTGGAGGGCTCTACTTATGAATCTTCTCTGCAGATGGGCAGTCTCCTTTTTCCATTCTTTCAAGGTTACTGCAGGATGCACATCTTGTCTCCTGGAGACCCAAACAAGTGCTCTAGGTAGCTGTGGGTGATCACCAACTGCTCTGTAGCAGAAGCTGATTCTCTGAGTTCTTTACTCTGCTGCCATCTTGCTGGTTCTCTCAGGTTAAATTTTAAAAGTTGTTATGGATTTAAATTAAGTATTATTTCTTGCAAATTTTGGCCAAGATTAGAATTGGATACTTGCCATGGGAATCATTGCCCATGTATTCTCACTAAATAGAATTGTACATAGATATATTAAAGTTTATACAACATAAATAAATATTTATACATCAAGAACATAAAGAGATCCTTTCTACTACATAAATATAATATTTCCAAATCAATTGTTGTTGAACTGGACATGGTTTTTGAAAGACCATCAATAGATAGAATGTCAGGACCACAAGGAACATAAGAATTCAGCGTAAACCAGCATCCTTTCACATAGGAGTATATTAATATCCAAAGAGTGTATGAACCCAAGCTCACTTAGCCAAACAATGGCAGATATAGAACTGTAGCTTAGGTATCTGCACTCTGGGTTATGAATTTTTCCAACCATAGCATGGAGTTAAGAGAATACCAAAAGAAGGGTGATCTCACATAGATATTGATCATGAAGATATTTCAGGAAGATGGTCTTATTACAAGGACCTCAGAGCTCTTCTTAGTAGATTGTTTTCCCTTCTTCCAAGAATAATTGAATCTTCTTTTGTTGTTAATTGAAATTAGAATGACATTGTTTCTTTCAAAAGAACAGGATGCTTTATAGTTAATGAATGTAAAAATAAGGAAACAATACAATCAATATCAAAATCACTAGGCATGCTATTAGATAAAGTTGAACCAATTCAGAATTACCTCATTGTAATTTGCTGGAAGTGACTAAATATATTCAAAAACATTTGCAAATGTCAATGAATTATAAAACCAATTTGATAGACTGTGGATATTTAAGAATCATTTGAAACCTTTTGAATTTCTGAATTCTGTAGTTTTAATTATTTTTTTGCTAGATAAATGGTTTTGTTTAATTTAAATTAATTTTATGTTGAATAAGTGTAATGATAGATGTATGATAAATGCAGAATGGAGCACACTTACCTTATTGTCTTTCCATCTTAATTTCCTAAAACATCACATGCAAACAAATGTTATATGCCCATGAACATACATCTTTATATGTTATAAATACAAAAATGTTATAACTTTTTATGTATACTACATACAAATGCATATACACATATATATTAGTCAGCCAAAATGGTGCTTACACAAACTGCTAGAAATCTGTACTTATAAAGTGTATTTGTATGGGATAAAAGCTTACGGTTATAAGGCCCTAAAGAGTCCAACTTAAGGCACATAAGAAGATTTTCTCACCAATGTCTGTTGCCATGTGTTGAAGCAGGATGGTTGCTGATCTTTGAAAGAGTCCAGCCTTCCTCTGTTGAAGTAAGATGGTGGGCTGGTCTCTCCTTCCTTCTTCCTCTTAAGTCTCCGTGGGCCCAGCTTCTTCCAATCTCAGCTCTAGGCTGCAGGGCTCATTTCTTTCAGGGCCTTCTCAGCTGCTCAGGGCTCTGGTCTCTTCAGCTGCAAGCTATCAGGCAAATGGCTCCGCTCTCCCTGGGGCTTTAGCTGTTTGAGCCTTCTCCTTTCTGTCACATGGCAGGACTGAAATGACCAAATTCTCTCATCTTCTGTGTCTACAGAGCTCTCTTTCTTCGTGTGCCTTCTTTTGTGTTTCTTCTTGAGTAAGTGTCCTTTTATATAGCCCACCAAGAGGTGGAAACTTACATTGAGTTACACCCTACTGACATGGTAGAATCAAAGCCCTAATCTTAACATAAGTTAATCAAAGACATCTCAGCTTAATCTAATACAATCAAAGAATATCATGCTCAGAGGAACAGACCAGTTTACAAACATAATCTCTCTTTTTGGAATTCATAAATAATCTCAAACTGCCGCAATATATATACACACAAATATTAATAAATCCATAACTAAGGTGGGAAACATGAAATAATGTCATCAGTTGGAAAAGAATATTGAAAGGAATCCCAAAAAGATTGGAAAAAAGATGGAGCTGGCTCCTCAACAGTATATCCACCAACAAATGATAAGAGTAACAGCAAAATTCCACAGCTCAAAACAATATAACAATGAATGGGCAAAGTAAGCTACCAGGCACTTTATGTGAGAATTAATGGGGATCAGAAGCTAGTGGTCCAGGCAATCATAGTGATCAGCTGAGGATGAGGATTCTGTCTTTCCACTCACCAATCAGTGGCAGGGTTTTTATTTTAAACACTTGAGAAGTAATCTTGGGTTCTTGGACCTGATGAGCAGGGAAGAATTCGAAGTGAATTATGGCACTCAAAATCAAGTGGGGACACAGCAACTTGGCACATTCCTCCCCAATCCCTGGATTCAGGGTACTTTAAAGAGCATCTGCACATAAAGGAAACAAAGCACAGATGATTTAAGTAAAACCAAATCATACAAACAAATTACATTCAAAAGGGGAAGAATCAACAACTAACAAAATGGATGTAATTGGTGGAGTTAGTATCTTCGATTGCATAACAGATGATAGCACTTCCATGAAAAGGGTATCCATTGCAGGGGTTCTTAACCTTTTTTGTTCCACAGACCCCTTTGTCAGTCAGGTGAAAACTACTGACCCATTACTAAGTCCACGCTATACTGTGTATTATTTAATATATTGTTCCTGCACCAACATGTCCCCACAAGAATAGTGGTTTTTTTTAATTAAGATTCAAGCTTATGGACCCCTTGTTAAGAACTCCTGTGTTAGAAGTTTAAAATTAATGTAATACTTGATGAAATAAAAATAAACAAATACAGAACCTATATAGTAGAGTGGATAAATACTTCCCCTCTTTATCTTTTGTTAGATTTATATATATATTTTCCTTCATTCTTTATCTGTTTTCCTAGTGGTTGCTCTAAAAATTTTAAAGCACATATATAAATGTGCATTTTCTGTTAAACTTAAACATTTAAGTAGTATCTATAATCTCCTCCAAATAACACAAGAATGTTACAGGACTTTCACTTCCCTTCTCCCTTCTCTGCCACTTTGGCAACCCTCACACAGATCAACTATAGTTTTAACTTTATTAAGTTTTAGAGGAGTCCTTAAATTATATTGTGTAATACGTAGCAACCATTAGACTGTGCTTATAAAATTGAATGATATTGAGAAATGTATCACATACTGTAATAGAAGTTTAAAATTTATGAAGAAACTCAGATATATACTCTATATTAATAACATGTACACATGCAGAAATTTGCATAATACAGTACATGCAAATATGCTCAGTGCACATTTGTATAAAGATTACAAATCCATCATAGATATGAAAACTGTTCCTCAAAATGTTAACACTGTTTAAAATTAGGTTGATTAATATGGGTGTATTTCTGTATTCTCATGTTTATATGATGAGGATTTATTATTTCTTTTTAGGAATATAATGCAGTTTTAATTGCTTTCATAAGCAAGTAAAAACATGAGAACATGCTACCTGACTATTACAGGATTATCATGTAAGTAGCGTGGCATTTGCTTAAGAGGCAATAAAGAAAATATAAAGATTTTGAATCCAGATAGTTTGAATAAAACCTTAGCCTATCATCTAATAACTAGATGACTGGTAGTTTGAGTTTTTTGTGGACCCCAGAAAATTGTTTTCTTATGGATGAGACACTTTGATCACATTAGATTCAGTTAAGAGCCATTTGATTAAATTACTTTAGTGAGGCATAGTCCAGGGTGGGTCTTAATCTTCTCACTGGAGTCCTTTAAATGGGAGGAATATACAGAGAAAACAGGCCACAGACATAGAGAGTAATCCCCAGAGCCTGAGAGAGAAAGTCTCAGAAGCCAGAGGCTGAAATGAACAGAACCCGGGAGAGAGAAAGCCACAGAAGCAAAAGCTGAAAGCAACAGAGCTCAGGGAAGAAGGCAGAAATTGTCAGATGCTGCCATTGTGCCTTGCCATGTAGCAGGAGTCCAGGATTGCCGGCAGCTGATCTTTGGGGTGAGAGCTTCACCTTATGCCTTTATTTGGACATTTTTATCAGCCTTGGAACTGTAAGCTTAAAAGTTAATAAATCCACATTGTAAAAGTAAACTTATTTCTGGTATATTGCTTTGGAAACCTTTAGCAAACTAAAACAGTGACTTTGGTCAATTAATTTAACTAGGCCTTAGTTTTTTTCATTTATTTCATTTTAAGGATAAGAGTGGCTACCTCACATGGTTGTTGTTAGAATGAATTTTAAAATACATATAAAACACTAATCATGTTACTAGTAAATATGAAATACACAATCAACGTATGTGATATTCAATAAAAGCCAGATATTTGTAATTTCACTTTTATTATTAAATAACCCTTACATAATACTGACCTAATTTGCTTCCTTTTGGTTTAAATATATTGGTTCATAGGGAAACTGTTGAAACATTATTAGTATCCATATGATCACACATTTGAGAAAAAAAGTGTGCAATTCCTAGCTCATTTGAATATATTCACTACAAAATTTTTAGAAATAATCTTTTCAAATCAAAAATTCATGTCAGCCCAGTGTGACAATTTGTGAAGGCTTCATTAATTTTGGATCAAGATTACTCATTTTGATATCATAAAGTAATATGTACTACATAAATTTCTGTTTATTTTCTGATTAATATAAACCAGTTAAGTCTTTTTTACAGACCAAATAAAATTATAAAATATTTATAAATGCAGTAAAATTTGACCATCCATCCTATGAATACTCTACAGCATTACAGTTTTGAAAAAAATCATTTTTAATAATACATAAATCTTGGAGTATTAAAGTAAGCTTGGTGCTAAAGCTAAAGCAGATAAATATTTGACAAAAGCAGTGAATTTTGAAAACTGTAATATTGTTATTTATGTGAATTTGAAAACAATCTCAGTATACATATCATAGCATTACCTAGGATGTTATATCTAAGAAATTATTCAAGGAAATAACTACACAAAGAACTCTACCGAGTTGAGCCAAAGATCTACCTCAAGCTAAAAGAAAATAAATACATTTTATTTATAAAATCTCTTTACTTATGGGGTCCTTTAAAATGCAAAATATAACAAAATATAGTTGTGTTTTATTATTTTTCTTACAATGAAGATAAGGAATGTTAAACTCAGATTAGTCTATTCTCAGAAACATGTACTAACTACCAAGTTTCTCCTAAAATATAATTCAAGACATTGATTTTTGTCTTCAAGTCCTCAGGGTTTTAGCCCTTGATCTCTAAATGTCACAAAAATAGAGATCAACTATTTCAATACAATGAATTCATGTGTTCTGTAAAACCTCACAGAATTGACATCATGTTTGTTCCAGTTTCATCCTATGAGCCATTGTGTCTAAATAATTGTGTGCAAGTTTTTAATAACTAAGAATTAATGAATTTTATTTAATATTTAGATTTTGTACTCTATATCTCATTAAGTAACTCAAAAACATAGAATGCATACTATTTGCAAGTGAAAAAAGAAATATCCTTAAAATCACTATATTGATATTTTCCACTGATTAGTCCATGACATAAAGATGACTAATTGAAAAGGAGAAAAGGCAATTGTTTACACAATGACAAATGACAATTTTGACTGATTCTGGCTGCCACTGTGTGAACATTTGACCAATTGACTAAATTAAAAGTTTTGATGGGAGTCTTTTAATTTGTTTCTATACAGAGGAGACAAGGGTAGATTGAGAAGAGCCCAAGCCAAAGCCCCATCCATTCCTAGCACAATGGCAAATGATGTATTTAAGGAAGGTTTTTGTTACATTTAAATCCCAAAATGTCTTTGAAACATCAAGGTGTAAATTATATTCGGATGAATTTTTTTTTTTTTTATAGGTACTGGGGGTCAGGGATCGAACCCTGTACCTCATATAGGAAGCCGGTACTCAACCACTGAGCAACATCGGCTTCCCTCCCTGAGTTAGTTTTATCGCTTGTTTTGCTTGTTGTTTTTTGTTTGTTTGTTTGTTTGTTTTGCTTTGTTCTTGTTGTTTTTTTTTTCAGGAGGCACTGGAAATGGAACCCAGTGGGAGGTGGATGCTCAACTGCTTGAGCCACATCCACTCCCTGAATTTTGATTTTAAGTATAATTTATGATGCATACTGCTCCTATTTGGCAAAGTAGTTTAAAAATACTAGAAAAAAAAATGCAATGAACCTCTTTTTAATTACATCCCGGGTCAGTTACATACCGAACAAAGTGGGGTTCTTACCTGATGTGCTTCAAATAACCAATTCCTGATACATCAGATTTCAAAGAAAGAAAGAGTTTATTGTCAAGGCATAGCAAGGATATCAGATGGCCTAACACCCTAAAATCTGTCTCCTGTATTTGATGTGTTTAGGGCTTTTGTACAGGAAAAGGGGAGGGTGGAGTGGTATCACAATAGCAAGTATAAACAAGGATGAGACTAGTTTGGAATAACCATAAACAAGGGTGAGAACAGCTTAGCCAGTTTCAATAATCTCAGGTATTAATTTTGACTATTTAATAATTTTCTGGAAAAATGTAAGAAAAAGCATCTATATAATGATTCAGTAATCATAATCATTTGTTAATTCTTAGCTTACTTAAAATGCCCCCTTTTGTTTGCCCATCCCCAATCTTAGGAATATTTGGATGATGACTGCTATGACTTATTCATGCTGAAAAGGGTCTTGACCCTAGGGGTTGGGAGACTGTAGCCTTTTAGATTGTAGTTGTACGTATTCCTTAACTTCAAGTTTGGACTGGAGTATTAATGTTTTCTCAGTAATTCTGTTATGGCAAGGATGGGATAAGAGAAAGAGACAAACTTAAAGATAAGTATGCTTGCAATTATTAGTGGTAGTATTATTAGTCTTGCTTGTAATATTGAAGGACACCATGATCCTATTCCTGTGGGAAGACAGCCAAATAAATCAAATACACTGAAAGAGGGGGCCAACATCTATTGCATTAACTTGACTTTTCATATGTTATAATATTTTAGTTACATTATCAGATACATCAAGTATATAGGCACAACATTCAGTTTTTATTATAGCACATGTCCCTTCTTGTGAAACTGTCAAAATATCTAAAGCCATTTGGTTTTGTCATACTGCTTTATGTATTAGAGTCATTTCTGTATTTTGTCCTGAATGACATTGCAATGACAGATACAGGTCAATATATATCCTGCCATAACCTACAGAATTGAGTGGGAGAGACTGTAAACTACCATGTAAACTATAATCCATGCTTAGTGGCAATGCTCCAAAGTGTGTTCATCAGTTGCAATGAATGTACCACACTAATGAAAGAAGTTGTTAATATGGCGAAAAGTGGGAGCTGTGGGGAGTAGGATATATGGGAATCCTTTATATTTTTATATAGTTTTTGTAACATTTTATGTAATCTAAGTATCCTTTAAAAAAATAAAAAAATATATTAAAAATAAAATAAAATAAAATTATGCAACCTGAAAAAAAATAAATGAGATATGCTGTTGAGGCTATCATTTAAAGCAAATTGTGTAAAATTGTTCAAGGCTTCTGTCCTAAGCATGACACCCTCTATGCCTAATGATAGCAGAAATATAGCTGCTAGGTGAGTGTACCAATGAAATACTAATCAGGCCCATCAAACTCTTAATAAAGATAGATTTGCTCCTGATGGTATAGTTTTATGAATACTTCCTTGAGCCCAGGGTAATCCTAAAGTGCATCTGCCTATCTAGCCTGTGGACAACCAGGGCCATAAGTTGGTGCCGTATAACCATTGAATTCCATTCGTAGCTACCCAGCAAACATCAGGTCTATTAAATCACTCTGTCCCAAACCAGTCACTTTCTTGTAATATTATGGTTCATAGATATTACTCTGGAGGCAACCATATTATTTTTCTTGTATAAAAGGGATTATGTTGCTGAGAGTGGGTTCATTGTTCTCAAGAAAGAGGGGCTGTCTGGCGTAATCTACCATATCCAGGTGTTAGTCATACCGTGCCATAACAAAGTTGTAAATGTCCCTCTTTTTCTCTAATAGTTGGATGTTCAGCCTTATTGTCTAAATGGTTTGCAAATTGAATGACTCTTTCTACTGTCATACTATAAGAAAAAAGCAATTGGATGCCCTGGGGTTCCCAAATTAATTGGCCATTTATGTGGATCTGCATTAGTTATGTCTATGGTATCTAGGGTCCCATTCTGTTTTTGCATCTCTTTGATTAACTTTCTTAGTTCTTTCCAGTCAGTTTCCTGGTGGAGTGATATCTGCCAAAGTAACCCAGAAACATTGGTTAT
>JAQZBX010087908.1:0-12803 GCA_029593785.1 Cabassous unicinctus | reverse complement strand
GGAGATTCTTGGAAGAACACATATTTCATAAATCCACTTCCAAAACTATTATGCATGTATATTTTATTGGTTAAAGTAAGTTATTTTAAATATTTTTACTAACTAAAGTAAATAAAATGAAAGGCTATTTGAAACAAAGGAAGCATTATATAACCGGTACAGTTTTCTAATAAGCTTGAAAAAGTTCATGCTCTTAAAATTGGCCAGATCATATATTCTTTTTGAATGTATTCTATTTATGGCAAACAAGGCAATTGGGGAAACCAAAGTATTATAAATGGAAACAAATATTTTATTATAACCTGGGCTATGAGTTTGTAGAGAAAAAAATATATAATTTTATTTTCAAGCCTCTAACAGTAATATGTGGGTGAACTTATTAAAATTTATTACACACACATTCCTTGCATGAAGTAGATTATGCATTCAGAGATGTGATTAAATTCCATCTCTGGAATCACTGGGTAGGTAAGAGCATGAATCTTTCAGTAGAATATACGTGATCTTTTGTTTCCTATATTCTCATTCCTCTTCCAGTTAAAATTCAGCACAAGAGTCAGAGAAATTGTCTCCCATTTATATTTTTACCTAGTTCCAGAATAAAGCAAAGCATGCTCTTAAATTACCGCAAATAAAAATCAACTGTAGATAAATTAAATTTATATTAACTTGTAAAGTAGTATAGCTATTAAAGTCTGATTTTTCACTTTTAAAACAATTTTGACCAAGTCAGAACTTAGAGAAAGCTATATCTAGAGCATAATATAGACTCCAGGGTGATACTTAAACATCATTA
Source organism: Cabassous unicinctus (assembly GCA_029593785.1). Taxonomy (NCBI): domain Eukaryota; kingdom Metazoa; phylum Chordata; class Mammalia; order Cingulata; family Chlamyphoridae; genus Cabassous; species Cabassous unicinctus. The sequence continues at coordinate 12,007 of JAQZBX010087908.1, read as the reverse complement.
TATTAGGAAGGTGACCATCTGAAGTCCCCTTCCACACAGACAGTTCCAAGAGATGCAAAGAGCAGCAGGATGTGTCAGTCAAGGGTATATATGTATATGAAAGATATGTTTCTCACTTATGCATTATATGTTTTTCAAGAACTTTCCTCTTCATTTGGAGAGGTAGTTTTTAAATTTATTTTACACCTGCATGTAGATGCTTTTTTGATTATGAAACCTGTCATATTTTAGTAAAATTCAGATTGTTCTTTCTGTTGGAGATATATCACTGATTAAAAATAAATCACCATATCCAGAAAATCAGTCTAGGTCTTTAAATTGGTTTACCAATGCTAGTGTTAATCTTGTTTAAGCTGAAATCCAAATCATTGGAAAACAGAAAGTATCTCAGTTGTGCTAGTTTATGGAAGCAAAATATTGCTCTTAAACAATCTGAGCTTTTTTAAAATTGTTGCCATAAATCTCTTTATGAATATTATAGATATCTGGAAGAACAAGTCACAGTCATTTTCAGAAAGAATTATCTTTCACTTATTTTTTGGCAATGATTATTGCCATACTCGAACATTTCTCATACTTGTTTTATAATTGAAATTTTTATTTAGAATTTTTTTTGCAATTCATTTAAACTGAAATTGCCAGAACTATTTTTGGAAATCACTTTTGAGAAGAAGCTCAATTTTCAGTTTTAAGTCATATATAATTTTGAAAACCCAAGATGGTGGAGTAAGGAGCGGCAAGGAGCACTCTTCCTCCAGAAGCAGCAAGAAGACAGGCAAGCTTACTGGGTGTAGGGGAAGTGGCAGGAGCACAGGGCAAGCAGAATGGGAGGCCAGCGAGGGGATCCTCACCTGGGTTCTGGGGAAGCAGAGTGGGCACAAGGCAAGTGTCATGGGTGACCTGTGAGGGGGGGCCTACCAGGCACAGGGGGCAGTGGCACAGGTGGTCTGAGACTCATGGCATAGGCAGGTACAGACAGGCATAGGGGGGAGTGAGACAGCAGTGCTTGCACTCTGAAGGCCAGGGTACCATGATACAACATCCAAGAAGGAGCAGGACAGGGACAGTGAGAGAGGCCACCACAGAGGAACTGGCTATTTGGAACTGGTCTGAGTCCCCTTCATGGGTCCCTGGCCCAGTTTTAATAAGTTAAACATAGACAATTCTAAAGATTTAGAATAAGCTGAAACAAGTGCCAATGAGGAGCCTAACCATAAAGCCAAATAACAATAAAACCCTAGGCAACAGAGAGAAACTTTCAACAGAGTAAATGCATCAAGATAAATAAATGCTGGTTAATATTACAAATACAAGAAGTTTCCTCTATTTCAAGGTGTTAAGAATATGGAGATACATGGGAAAATATAATTAATGTAATGTATAGACTATAGTTAACAGTAATATTGTAATATTTTTACAGCAATGGCAAAGAAGTTACTATATCAATGCTAAGGATCAATAATATGGGAGTATAAAGGAGTATAGGGTTTTTCCTTTTGTAGTAATGAAAATATTTTGAAATGAACTGGGCTGATGACAGCACAACTCTGTGATGCAACTGAGAGCCACTGAGGGTATACTTTGGATGGATTGTACAAGGCAGGGGAATATATAACACAGAGAAGGCCATGAGAAAGACAGGTGGTGATTAACAGTACAAATATGATAACATTCTCTTACAAACTATGACAAATATGCAATATACTAAAACATGGTGTTAATAATGGAATGATTTGTGGGAAAAAATAAACTACAGACTATATATAGCTTTAATATTATGACAGCATTCTTTCACTATTTGTAACAAATGTGTCACAACAATGTAAGGTGGTAGGGTGATGTATGGGAATCCTGTATGTTGTGCATGATTGCTTTGTTAACTCACAACTTCTCAGATAAAGAAAATAAAAAAAATTTAAAAGATAAACAAATACCTAGATATCAGCAAAAAATTACAAGCCATACTATGAAAAAGGAAGATATGGCCCAGTCAAAGGAAAAATTAATAAGTCGTAGGAGGTGCAGAATTTGAAACAACTATCCAAAGATGTCCACACAAATCTCCTAACTCAATTCAAGGAGGTGAAGGAAGAGATAAAAGATTTTAAGAAGACAATGAGTGAGCATACAGAAGAAATTGTAAACATACATAGAAAAATACCAGATCTTATGATAATGAAAGGCACAATAGAAGAGATTTAAAATACACTAGAATCACATAACAGCAGATTTGAACAAGAACAGGACTAAATTAAGTGAATTAGAAGTTAGGACATCCAAAGTCACACAGATAGAAGAAAAGATAGAAAGAAAATGGGAAAAAATTGAGCAGCGTCTCTGGGAAGTAATTGAATGACATTACAAAATGCACAAGTATATACATTATGGGTGTCCCAGAAGGAGAAGAGAAGGAAAAGGGGGCAGGAAGAGTGTTTGAGGAAACAATGGCCCCAAATTTCCCCACCCTTATCAGGGACATGGTTGTATATGTCCAAGAAGTATAGCATACTCTAAACAAAATAAATCCTAAAAGAACTCCTCCAAGACACATGTTGAATGCCAATAGGAAAGGCAGTACTGAAAGGGATATTTATAGCCCTAAATGCCTACATTAAAACAGAAGAAAGAGCTAAAATCAAAGACCTACTTACACATCTGGAGGAAATAGAAAAAGAACAACAACCTAATCCAAAGCAAGCAGAAGCAAAGAAACAACAAAGATTAGAGCAGAAATAAATGAAACTGAGAATAAAACAAAAAATAGAATAAACAAAACCAAAAGCTGTTTTTTGAGAAGATTAATAAAATTGACAAACCCTTATCTAGACTAACAAGAAAAACAGAGAGAAAATGCAAGTAAATAAAATCAGAAATGAGAGAGAGGACACTACCACTCTCCCCACAGAAATAAAATGTATCATAAAAGGATACTATGAACAACTGTATGCCAACAAATTAGACAACTTTAATGAAATGGAAGAATTCCTAGAAACACATGAACAGCCTACATTAACTAAAGAAGAAATAGGAGACCTCAAAAACTCAATCACAAGTAAAGAGATTCAATCAATCATCAAAAACCTCCCAACAAAAAAAATCCCAGAACAAGATGTCTTCACAGGTAAATTCCACCATTAATTCCAAAAAGAACTAATACCTATTATATTAGTCAGTCAAAAGGGTGCTGATGCAAAATACCTTAAATTTGTTGGCTTTTATTAAAAGGGTATTTATTTGGGGTAGAAGCTTACAGTTTCCAGGCCATAAAAGTGTAATTTACTTCCCTCACCAAAGTCTGTTGCCATATATTGATGCAAGATGGTGGGTGATGTCTCCGAGGGTTCAGTCTTCCTTCTCGTCCCAAAGCTCTGTGGTCCAGCTTCTTCCAATCTCAGCCACAGGCTGGGACAAATCTTAACTCTCTTCCAGGGCTCGTTTCTCTCTGTGCCCAGCTGCTCTGCTCCCTCCACAAGGCCAGCTGTAAACTGTCAGGCAAACAGCTTGTCTTTCTTCCTGGGGCCTCTGCCGTGTCTAATGGGGCCTTCTTTCTTTCCTCAAGTATCTGCTTCTCTGTGTGTTTACTTCCAGGGGTTCCAATATCAAAACTCTCACTTTCTCCTCTGCCCTGTCATTTTCTCTGAGTCCCCACCCACCAAGGAGGCAGGGACTCAATGTCCTACTGATGTGACCCAATCAAAGCCCCAATCTTAATTTAATCAAGTAAAAGTGAAACCTCTGAGTCCAATCCAATCTAACATGCCCAGAGGTAATCCAATATCTATTTTTAGAATTCATAAACAATATCAAACTGCTATACCTATCATCCCCAAACCCCTAAACTCTTCCAAAAAAAATTAAAAAGGAGGAACATTACCTAACTCATTCTATGAAGCCAACATCACCCTAATGCCAAAGTCACAGAAAGATGCTACAGGAAAAGAAAATTGCAGACCAATCTTTCTAATGAACACAGATGCAAAAGTCCTCAACAAAATATTTGCAAATCGAATCCAACAGACCATTAAATGAATTATACATCATGATGAAGTAGATTTTATCTCAGGTAAGGGTGATTCAACACTAGAAAAGCAATTAATGTAACACATCATATTAACAAATCTAAAGAGAAAAACTACATGAACATCTCTAAATATATGAGAAAATATTTGGAACCTAATATTTGATAAGGAACTAATATCAAGCATATATAAAGAAATCCTACAATTCAACAATAAAAAGGCAAACAACCCAATTAAAAATAGGCAAAAGACTTGGATAGACATTTTTCCAAAAAGGAAATAAAAATTACTAAAAAGCTCATGAAAAGATGCTCAACATCACTGGATATTAAGGAAATACAAATGAAAATTACAATAAGATACCATCTTACACCTATTAGACTGGTCACAATTAAAAAAACAAACAAAACAAAACAAAAAGGCTACAAGTGTTGGAGAGGATGTAGGGAAATAAGAACTCTCATTCACTGCCGGTGGGAATGTAGAATTATGCAGCTGCCATGAAGGACAGTTTGGCATTTCCATAGGAAGCTAATAATAGAATTGCCATATGATTCAGCAATTCCACTACTAGGTATATATCCAAAGGAACTGAAAGCAAGGACATGAACAGATACATGCATACCAGTGTTCATAATGGCATTATTCACAATTGTCAAAAGATGGAAGCAACCCAAGTGTCCATCAACAGATTAATTGGTAAACAAAATGTGGTATATACTATGATGAAACAATATTCAGCTGTAAGAAGGAATGAAGTACTGTCACATGCAAAACTATGGATGAACCTCAAAGACTTTATGCTGAGTGAAATAAGCCAGACACAAAAGGAAAAATTTTTCTCCTTTTCCCATACAATTTTTTTTATTCATGAATAAAGTAATCCAAACTTCAGTTCTGCCTAAGAAAATAACTATATGTTTCTTCTTTTGTACTTCTTTTTTTAATTTACATTAAAAAATGTATACTTAGATTACATAGATGTTACATAAAAAATGTAGGGTATTCCCATATGCCCCACTTCCTACCCCTCCAACACTTTCCCGCATTAACAACATCTCTCATTAGTGTGGTACATTTGTTACAATTGATGAACACATATGGGAGCATTGCCACCAAGTGTGGATTATAGTTTACATTATAGTTTACACTCTTTTCCGCACAATTTTGTAAGTTATGGCAAGATATATAATGGCCTGTATCTGCCATTGCAACATCATTCAGGACAATTCCAATGTCCCAAAAATGTCATAATATTACACCTATTTTTCCCTCTCCCAACCCTCAGAACCTCCAGATGCCACTGCCTCCACATCAATGATAAATATTCTTCCATGGCTAGAACAATAATAAGTCTATAGTAGAATAACAGTAAGTCTACTCTAGTCCATCATTCATTCCCCAATCCTGAGGATTTTGGGATAGTGATGCCCATCCCGTCTCTAATTAAGAGGGGGCTTAAATCCCATGGGGCAGATGGATAGGACTATTTTGCATGCAGTTGTAGACTCTTTCAGTTCCTTGGGATGTTCATTGTCCATCATCATATCCTTGTTAGTTGTTCTGGGTGAGTACAATGAACTAGAGAGTAGGTGCTGCAACTCTGTTGAGATTCAGGGCCTGGCTGGCACATGGAAAGTCCAAAGATTTATGTCTCTTGGACATAAACTTATCAACTCTAGTACTAACTATAAGTTCAAATATAAAGGGCAGAAGAGCCATGTGTAGGAAAACCATGACTGAGTCCAACTCTGTCACATTGAGGAGCATAAATTCCAAAGTAAGGCCCACTGCAGGGCACCAAATTCCTGAGCTGCCAGCCTTGCCTGTAGTGTCTGGATGTCTCCAGAGCCCTCAGTAGCCCCACTATTTGAGGCAGTCAATGGGATCGTGCTGAGACGTGCATAAGCGTAACCTCTGGGATGACTTCCCAACTCACTTTGAAGTCTCTTAGCCATATAAATTCATTTGTCTTTACCTTTTCCCCCTTTTGGTCAAGGAAAAGGACAAAGAATGTATGATCTCACTGATGTAAACTAACTATAAGAAGCAAACACATAGATGTAGAATCTAGGTTATCAAGAGATATAATGGGGATAGAGAATGGGAAGTTGAAGCTTAATCTCTGCAGAATTTATAATTAAGTTGCTTGCAATGATTTGGAAATGGACATAGGTGATGGTGCATAGATGTGAGTGTTATTAACAGTGCCAAAGTGTGTGTGTGAATGTGATTGAAAGGGGAAGTTTTGGGTCATACATGTTGCTAGAAGGAAAGCTAAAATATAAAAGGGGAGATTGTATAACACAGTGAACCCTGTGGTGGTTAAAGATTGTGGTTAATAATACAAATATAAGAATGTCCTTTCAGGATCTACACCAAAAGTACATCATTAGTAAAAGATGTCTATAATAGGGTGGCATATGGGGAAAAACACCTAAAGTAAAATATGGATTATAGTTCACAGTACTAGTTCTTAGAAATATATTATATGTCAGAGAAACAAACAAATTTCCTTGTCAATTATACTGTTTTTTCTGAGGCTTCTCTGAAAGTACATTCAGCCAGCTGCACATCAAAGATTCACCATCAGAAAAAAGAACTTTACTTAAGTATCAAGGTAAATATATAAATTATGTTCTACCTGTCAATTAACATAACCTTGTTAAGAAAGTAAAGGTGGGACAAGGTATTTCATCAGACAGGGCCTTTGGAACATCTTGAATGAGATATAACTACATACCTCTAGAGTATATAATTGTATCCTTGCTTTGATAGGTATATTTTCTGGATAGAAAGAGGCCCAAAGAGTAGCTAACAAAATATTAATCTTCTTTCCTGGGGATGTCCTACTACTTTCACAAATAAGATGGCCAAAAGCCGTGGAATTTACAAGCTTGCCTAATACAGAAAAACATGCTAACATGCCAAGCCCTCTATCTTAATGCTTGCACTTATGAACTTTACTCCTGAAATAATGAAACTAAGTGTAATTATAACTAATGCCTAACAGTTATGTTTTCTGGATAGAAAGAGGCCCAAACAGTAGATAACAAAATATTAAACTTCCTTACTGGGGATGTCCTACTACTTTCACAAATAAGATGGCCAAAAGCTGTGGAATTTACAAGCCTTGCATAATTAAAAAAAAAACATGCTAACAAGCCAAGCCCTCTATCCTAATGCTTGCACTTGTTAACTTTACTCCTGTAACAATGAAACTAAGTATAATTATAACTAATGCCTAACAGTTGCCTCCTGAAAACTTTCTTGTTACTCAAAATTTAGCCTTTCTCTAAGGCAAACTGTACAAATAAACTCAGTACATTTCCCCAGACATAGGCTATGACTCCAGGGAATAAGCCTCCCTGGCACTGATGGATTATTACCAAGTGTTAATCAGCAATGCATTTGGAAAAAGACTTTGGCCAAACAAGGGAAATATTAAATAAAACATAGTTTTTATGGCTAAGACATTTCAAAGTGAGTCAGTAGGTCATTTCAGGGGTTATGCTTATGCACATCTTAGGCAGATTTCACAAACTGCCACAGTAAAAAAAACCTCAAAGTGTCCCTGAGGGCCCTAGGGACATCTGGACACCATAGGCAAGGCACACAGCTTCATGAAGTCAACAGCCCCTCTGCAGGCTCTACCTTGGACTATATGAAAATCTATTTCCCCAATATAACATAGTTATATTCATTAATAAATCCATCATGATTCTTTCACTTCTTTTATTTGAACCTATAATTTTCAACTTAACTGTTAAGCATATTTCTCAGAGACTTAAAGTCTTTGGGTTGTTCCTATGCTGGTTGAACCCTGAAACCCAGCAGATATGTGTCCAACTCCTACTCCAGTTTTTCAGGCTTGTCCTGGAGAACTGCAAAATGATGAAGATAGAACAGCCCCATCCCAAAAGCAAAGAGTATCTTCAACTGCAAGCAAACCAATTCCATTCTTCTGCACCATAATATCTTTGTCCCTCTTCAGCCTGAAGCAGAGTGGACATTGTCCCAAATCCCTCAAGATAGAAGAATTAACAATAATGAAGGGGGAGTGTAACAACTGACCAAAGCAGATTTATTGTTATTGAAGTTATTATCTTGTGTTAACCGAGTAACTTGCAACATTGCTATAAAAAATAAATTTAAATTAAAAAATCATATGGATTTTTAAACTGAATGACAATATCATAATGTATACCATTGCCCAGTTTGGCAGTTAGTCGGTGACTAGCAGAAAGAGAACACCATTTCTTGCAGACTTCAAAATGTTTATAATAGGAATTACTTAAAATAAATTAAAATTTAATAAAACATTTTAATTTTGGTATAGAGCAGGGGTTCTTTAACCTTTTTTGTTCCATGGACCCCTTTGCCAGTCAGGTGAAAACCACAGACCCCTCACTAAGTCCACACTATACTGTGCATTATTTAATAACTATATCACACCCACACCAACATGTCCGCACAAGAATAATGTGTTGTTTTTTTATTTCAATTCAAGCTCACAGACCCCTTGTTAAGAACCCATGGTATAGATAAACATAACATCAAAGATGAGACAAACACAAAAGATCTTTTGACTTTGAAAATATAGCAATATTTATATTCTGAAGCCAAAAAAAGTGAAATCAATCACCAACTTTAATTTGATATTTACTTGACATTTAAATTTTTTACAATTAAAAGTTGCAACAGGGTGAATTGTGGGAAAATGGTAGAGTAGGAAGCTCTGTTCCTCTACCAGAGGCAGGAACTGTCTGAATCAATAATTTTGAAAACCTAGAGTCCAATAAAATGCTGTAGAAAAAACAGGGAAGTGCAGAAAGAAGCAGCTGGTAAATTATGGTAGATACCAATAAATTTCTCTCTCCATGCAGTAGTTACCCGTGCCCATACCCTACCTTGCAACAGGCAGCAGTGGTGCCTGGCCCCTGGTATAGCTTGCTGGTGCCAGAGAGGGACATAAAAATCTACTTCCCCAAGATCCAGAGAGAGGGCAGGGGCAGATTGCTGATCACTGCCTTTGAGGGCAGGGGCACATTTCTGAGGCTGCCCATTGTTCCAGCCTACCCAGGACAAAGGCTGTGGGAGAGAGTTAAAGACATTATCCCTCCTCAGAGCTGTGGGGAAGAGCTGAAGGTCTGCATTGCTTGGTCAGGGGATGTCATGACAGTGCAGCTTTGGGGAAGCTTGGAGGAAGCTCCTAGCACCCTTCCTGGCTCCTCCCCAACCCCTCCCCAGGGAAGTTTGGGCCCTTTGTGGGTCCCTGGACTTGTTCCATCTGGGAAACACTGACTTTAGAAACCCCCCTCCAGCATGCTCCGCCTGTGAGAATTTGCCCTTCAAGAAAAAGCAGCTTGAGACAACTAAAGAAACAACTGAAGTGGATGGACTGTTGACTTACCTGCTTTAAGTCCAACAGTGGAAGACCTGGGGGTGGGATAAGATATGTTTTCACAGTGCCTCAAGTAGGGGTGCTGCTGAGGGCTCTAGAGGCATCTAGACACTATCCACAGGGCAGACAACCCCAGGAAATCAGCACCCCATTGTTGGGCTTTACCTTGGAATATATGATAACCTATCTCCCCAAAGTATCAGAGTTAAACTCATTTATAATTTTCCTACACATGGTTTTTATGCCCCATTTATTTGAACCTATAATTAAGCCCAATACCTGATAAATTTGTGTCCCAGAGACTTAAATCGTACAGTTGTTCATATGCCGGTTGAGCCCTAAATCTCAGCAGAGTTGCAGCCAAGCCCTACTCTGCAGTTCATTAGACTCACCCAGGACAACTAACAAAAGGATGATGATGGACAACGCCCATCCCAAAAAACAGAGAGTATCTACAACTGCAAGGAAGACAGTTCCATCCATCTGCCCCATGGGATCTAAGCTCCACCCCCTCCCCCAATCAGAAGCAGAGTGGGCATCACCATGCCCAAATCCTCAAGATTGAAGAATGAACAAACATAGAGGGGGGAATGCAACTATGGACCAAACTAGTCTTATTACTATTCTAGTAATGGAAGAACTTGTAACAGTGATATAAATGCAAAGGTCACCAAAGGTTCTGAGGGGAGGAAGAGGGAAGAATAGGTGTAACATGGGACATTTGGGGGGGCATTAGAATTGTTCTGCTTTGAAATTGCAATGATGGATACAAGTCATTATACATATTGTCAAAACCTATAAAATTGTGCCCTGCAAGGTGTAAACTATAATCTAAAATATAGACCATGGTTAGGAGCAATGATTCAATATGTGTTCATCCATTGCAACACATGTACCACACTAAGGAAATATGTTGTTAAAGGGGAAAATTGTGGGGGGTGAGGTATATGGGAATCCCCTAAAATTTCAATATAACATTTGCGCAATCTAAAGCTCCTTTAAAAATAAAAAAAGAAAGGAAAAAGAACTATTTCTAGAGAAGTAGAGGAGGCATTCAAATTCCTGTAAATAGGGGAACTCCTAAGGCCACTAGCAAGCACAAGCCTAGAGCAAGACCCAGGCTCAGAAGAGACACGGAGGACCCTGTATTTGCAATTTGCCTTGGGCTGAGCTCTGAGCAAGAGCACCAGCCAACACTAAGCCAATCTGCAAAGATGGTGAAAGGGTTTTAATTTTTTTTTGGCCTACAATTGCTTGATTTTGTTAGTTCCTGACACTCAAGAAAATCTCTGCCATATTACCAGCTGGTTACACACTCAAGAAACAGACATCTCAGGGAATAAATCCTACAGTTAACATTTCAAAGGTGCAACAAAAGATTTTGAGACCTACAAAGAAACAGGAAATTGTGGCCCATCTAAAGGAAGAGAATAAAAATCCAGGAAATATTAGCAAAGAATGCAAGACTGTGGACATACAGGGCAAAGACTTTTTAAAGAAACGATCTTCAATGTTAGTTATAGTTTCCGAGGCTGCTTAAGCAAATACTATGGAAAGGTTTGGCTTACACAATGGGAATTTATTCACTCATGGTTTGATGCCAGGAAAATGTCCAAATCAAGGTATCATCAAGGCAATGCTTTCTCCCTGAAGAGTGTGGCATTCTATGGCTGGCTGCCAATGCTCCTTGGTTCCTCTGTCACATGACAAGGCACATGGAAACATCTACTGGTCTTTTCCTTCTTTCTGGGTTCTGTTTCAGCTTTTTGTTTCCTGTGGCTTTCTCTTTCTCTTTCTCTGTCTGAATTTCATCCTCCTATAAAGGACTTCACTAATAGGATTAAGACCCATCCAGATTGAAGTGGGACACACCTTAACTGAAGTAACCTCATCAAAAGTTCCCAGGTATAATGGGTTCACACCCACAGGAATGGAATAGATTTCAAAACATGTTTTTCTGGGGTACACAGAGCTACAAACTACTACAATGCTCAAGGAGATGAAGGAAAATACAGAGAAAGCACTAGAGGATATCAGGAAAAAAATGAATGAATAATATGAGAATCTCAATAAAGAGACAGAAGTTTTAAAAACGAACCATTCAGAACACTGGAGTTGAAGACCACAATAAATGAAATGAAAAAATTCCCAGAAGAGTTACAACAGCAGATTGGAGCTGACAGAAGAAAGAATTGATGAACTCAAAGGCAAGACAATTGAAATATTTCAGGGTGAGGAGCAGAAAGAAAAGAGAATTATAAAAAGTGAAACATCTTGGATATCATTAAGCATATCAATATATATAATATGGGAGTCCCAGAAGGAGAAGAAAGTGAGAAAAGGGAAGAAGGATTATTCAAAGAAATAATGACAGAAACCTTCCCAAACTTAGCAAAAGAAGTGGATATGCACATCCAAGAAGCCCAGAGAAAACCAAAAAGGATAAGTCTGAAGAAAAAATAATGCCCTGTCATATATTGATCAAACTGTCAAAGGCAAAGGATGAGGAGAGTGTTCTAAAAGCTACAAGAGAAAAGGATTGTGTTATGTACAAGGGAGTTCCAATTAGATCAAGTGCCAATTT
>JAQZBX010087907.1:0-12734 GCA_029593785.1 Cabassous unicinctus | reverse complement strand
TTTTTTTTTTTTTTTTTTTAAGTGTTTACATGCTTCTACACTGTTCCCTTGATTTAGTTTGTCCCCTGCGTGCCTCTCGATCATCACCAGAGATGTGGGTGGTTTGCTCTGGTTGAATAAGCTTGATGATTGCAAACACTTTCCCATTTTATTTTCTATAGTGTTAGTACTAAAGATGTCTGAGACATCTTTAAATCACTTTTCTCTCCAATAGGTGTCCCAGCTTTTTTCAAATAAGACACTAATGAGCTGTTGTAGTTATTTAATTGATTGATGGATTGTTACTCTTATAATGGGGTAAATAGAATGAAAGGAATAGATGAGTGGACCTTTCAAAGTAAGCCATGTCTCTTACATAGCTGGAAATTTCAGCTTTATTTTGCAGTTAAAAGTGACAGCTTAAAGGAACATTCCAACTTTACATAAGTAACCATGTCTAATTACAAAGCATAGTAAATCACTAGAAATCTTTGTCTCAAATATAAAGAAAATGTAGCAAAGAACTTGACAGGGAAAAGCAAATTAGAAACAGTATTCCTCATTTGAATATATATGTAATATATATATACATGCACATACATACACATATACACAATAATAATACTGAGTAGTATACTCCTGCTTTAATGCTTCAGTTTTCCATTTGCAATAAAGGTTAAAAGATTCAACCTCTGAGTGTTTGTTGAGTTATGGAAAATGAAGTCAGGAATTCATATCATTTGCCAGAAATGGTTCCTCTGATAAACTGCAATCTCAGTTCCTTAAAACATACATTAATTGCTGGGCAGAAAATCATGGAAATTAGAGAGGTAGGGCCCAATTTAGTGGCCTATCTACTAAAAACTACATTTTATTCTAAACCTTGATTGATTCTAGGTGTTTTCCATCCAAAGCAACCTTTGTTTTGGATACACACTTCATCAGTAGGAAGTGAATAATTATGTGACCACAGAGATTTGGATTCTTTTTTAATATTTTTTTTTATTTTTAAAAAGATAATTAGATTACATAAATGTTACACAAAAATTGTAGGGATTCCCATGTGCCCCACCTCCCACTCCTCCCACAACCTCCCACATAAACATCCTTCATCAGAGTGGCATATCACCTGCAACAGATAGAGATTTGGATTCTTATTGCTGATCTAGATGCATATAGAAACAGCATCTAGACCATCAGGTAAAAAACCACTGCCTTGGCACAGAAGTGTGTATGTGTTTGTTTTAAGGAAGTAGAAGCTCATTAATAAACTTCCCAGCTAGGTGTGAGCTACCAAGTATTACTCATTGCCTTGTGAATGACAGACTAGCTATTCTGCTACTCATTCCCATAAAAGTTGATGCTGAAAGCACAATTCCTACCTACCAAGACAAAGCAAAACCCAAAGTAAAGGTCATAGAGATTATTCGGCGATGTCCTGTAACATTCACTTGGCAGTAGTATCAGAAGAGATGAAGTCAATTTAGAGACAGACTTGCTTCTGGATGAAAACCAATACATACTCTTGTGAGAATAAAATAGATACTTTCTGAAAATTATTTATATTCAGAAGCACTTTGCATTTATTCTTTCAATAAATATTTGCTGAACATCTGCTATATCTCAGACATAGTACTGGGAATTTAGCACTAAACAAGTCAGATATAATCTCTCATAAATTTATAATCTAGCCGCAAAGACCAACATAAAAATATTTATAGAGATAATTAATTTCAATTATGATTACGTGATACACAGGGAAAGTTGGAGTGCTATGAAAGTGTGAAACAGGAGCAACCTACCTCGGCCAGCCATCAAAGCAGGCTTCTCCTGGGAGATGTCATTTATGCGAAAAGCTGTGGAAGATAAGTTGAGAAATAGCCAGGGAAAAAGGAAATAGGGTAGAGTACGAATTTTCCAGGTGGAATGACCTGCATGTGCAAAAGACTTGAGAACTGAAGAAGTTCACCTTTGAAAAAGTGAAGGAAGACCCAGGTGATTGTCCTTCATTGAGTGAAGAGGAGAGTTCCAAACAGTGCCTCATAAGCCATTTTAGAGATTTGAGGCCTTTATTCAAAAAGAACAGGAAGTCAGTCAAGGGATTCAAGCTTGTGAGTGACAAGATCTGGTTTGCATGAGTTTCAGGTGGTAGCTCCAAAATGTGGATCGCTACCTCTTCTTTGTAATTTCGCCCATTCTATGAATGTTTCAAGTTTTACATCCTGTCTTTGATGAGTGAAAAACATTTTCATTATATATTAATTTTATATATAATTTATATATAAATTTTATATAAAATTTATATATAAATTTTCATTATATATAAACATTTTCATTTATATATAAAAGAAAGTGTGCTTTCTTTTGAGTGTGACTTTTAACTAAAAATTCCGTGCAGAAATTCCAGTGGCTTCTATTTATATGCCACCAGAAGGAAGGCTACGGGACAAATTAAGGATTAAGAAAGTGGGTTCTAGAGCCAGATTTACTGGTTTCACATTTGGGCTCTGTCACTTACAAACTTGGGCAAGTTACTTAACCTTGTGGAGCTTCAGTTTCCTAATCTTTAAGCTATGTCTATGCCACCTATCTCATGGGGATTAAGTGAGCAGATATCGGTAAGGCATTTGAACACTATATGGCACATAATGAGGATTCAATAATGAGTGTTAATAGTAGTAGTTGTAATAGTTAATATTCTTTTCAAATAAAGGTTTGAATATGAATGCTAAATATATTTCAGATATTTTTATGCTTGATGGTCATTATTATTAAAATCGATATGTTTTCAGTTTCATGTCATGGTGAGCAAAGTTATCACCTGTGATAAACTGTTAATCACATTTAATCACCCCATGGTTTTAAGTCACAATTTCGGTATAGACAAGATAGATATACTATCAAATTTATTTTTAAATATTTTAAACTCATTGTAAAAATCAATGAAGCATTACTGCTGAGTTTCTAAATCATCATGGTATGTTTTCCATATAGATGGCTAACCTTCATTGAAGATTTTTATCATTGACTGTGTACTTGCTTCTCTTCCCATTACCATTAGCCTGCTAAATAGAGGTATTAAATCATGATTGTTTTAGACTGAAAATGTCCTCACACATATTTTTCTTCCAACTTTAAAAATAACAACTCTAAGCTCACTTTGAACAAATTGAAACTCTGAATATTTTTCTCTAATATTTGCATCAAGAATTATTAAATATTAAAATGATACCTTTCTGCTTTCTGCTGAACTTAATGCTTCCTTAGCATGTAATACCAGTTTTGTTCAGAATTAAGATTTCTCACAATTTTTATTTTGTTCATTTTTCATGATTATTAGAAGGAAGCACTTACTAAAATCCTAGAATTTAAAGGTTTTTTTTCTCCCCATAGTTGAGCTCTACACATTTAATTTAGCTATATTTGAATCCAGTTTTGACTTCAATACATTGCAAACTTCCTGGCTTTTCAAATACTATGTCTAATATTTGTTGACATTATTGTCTACCTGATTAGGCAGCTTTGTATTTATTTGTCTCACCTGCTGTTGTCTGGAGTTGGATGTGGTTTTAGGCAGCTCTCTCTTAAGTTATGGAATCTGGTCCCTCAAAGGACTCTTGATACTTTGTGTCAGAACAGAAAACATTCTAGTAATCTCCCTGCCTACTCTCTACTTTTGTGTCTATTTAAATGCTTTATTACATTTTGCTCATTATGAAGTATGGCTATGTTTTATCACCAAACATTCACTTTTTTAAGGATAATTTTAAAAGGCAAAAGAAGGGAAATATTTTACACCTAACAAAAACTATTTTTCAACAAAAATATGGTGCTAAATAAATTCTTAAATAGGAAAGATGGTGCCTTACTTGGCAAATTATAATACAAATATCTTCTTGACCTGGAATGGAGCACTTTAAGTCAATTGTGTTTAATTTTAGCATAAAACAAGCCATCATTCTTTTGAGGTAAGGCAGGTGGTAAAAGACTAAAAAATGACAAATATTTCTCCCTTAGGCAGTACTTGTTGAAAAGTCTCTATCCTGCAGATATTTGGGGTTGAAAATGTAGTACTCCCTGCTAAAGTATAATCAAATGAATGCTTTGTAAATCTAGGGTCATGAAGAAAACTGTTTTCTTTTCCCAGGAGGGGCTTTATAATGTTCACAAAAGCTCCTCCATGAAGCCTGAGGTGAAAGGTTATATCAGCTGGGGAAACTATATTTGCTGCCTGAAACATTTTAGATTTCTAGGTTTGACCTGGCAAATCTCTATAAAAAGAAAAGACAGGTATCTCATATTTTAAAGCAATTTCACAACATTAATTTTAAAAAGCTTCACAGATGAGGATGACTATTATCTAACAGAAAGTTGGAACTAAAGCACCCTTTACGTTTATTCATCACATTCAACCTCTTTATTTTGCACATTTTTTACCTTATAGGAAGTTAAGATACAAGTTCAAGTATATTGTCCAGAGGTACACAGCATATTAGTGACTGTGTTGGGATTTAGACCCCATGTCACCAAGATCTTTTGCCTTATGAGGATGCATACAGGAATGTAATGAGTGATAAAAATGTTCAATTTCCTGGTCTCATCTAACAGTCAGTCAAGGATTATAAATATAATTTGTTTCAAATTAAATTTGGGCAAATTATTGTTTCCTATGACAAGGGTCCAGCTGAATTGAGATAAATTATGATTGTATATCTCAACAGTAACCTCTCTTACCATTGGTAATTCCCATTTTTATAACGTTATTGTTATGTATTGTTGACTATTATTGCAATATTGCCATAAGTTAGCTATTACAAATAGTAAGATTTTAAAAAGAGAATGTACAAAAATTCTCTTTACAGAAAAATTGGAGATACATTTTAAGAAACACAAACTATACCTAAGTCATATGTGGTATATCAAGCCCTGTTTCCATTGCATTAGTCAAATGGCTTGATTGGAATCCTTTTTTGATGTTGAATTTTCTTTATAGGAAAGTAATTATATCTTCAACTTTAATATGTATAAACCAGGTATTCAATATTGAGCTTTGTTTAAAGCAATATATTATTGCTCAGCTGATGCGAAGAAAATTCAGGCCAATGAGATATTCAGATCTAATAACATTTCAAGAATGTAATGCAGGAAAGAAAAGTAAAATGAAACTGTATTCATTGGACACTTAAAATAGTGACCAATGCTATTATTTTAAGCATCCAAACTGAAGTGAAGAAATAAATCAGAGTCTGTAGATAGCTATGAAAATGCAGAGGGGACTTATGGGAGGAGATAAACAAAAAACAAGAAAACAATTTTTCCCATACTTGGGAATTGGCACTGTTCCACTTTTTCTCTCTTAATGGTGAAAGCAAATAGTTCAAGATTCAGCCCCTGGGTATCCCTACACTTATCAAGTCAACTCTGTGTTTCAGAATAGCCCAAGGGTGTATGTTAAGACTCTGACCAAAGCATGCGTCATCTTTTCTGTGGTCAGATCAGCGAGTCTGTGATGAACCTGAATAAATTCCAGCCATAGACACTGGCAATTTTCCAGTGTCTAGGCAGTAAGTCTTCTATACCAAAGTTATTTTATAAGGAATGAAGCATCCGTTTGCATTCATAAGAAATCAATTGTCAGGTTCATGGTAGATATCAGACAAACTGTTCATTTTTGTTTTTTATATATTGTGGAAAGACATGATGTGATATATAACTTTTTTCATTCCTTCATTCCTTCTAAAAAATGTGAGTACCAACCAGCAAAGTATGTTAAGATTATTCTGAGATCAAGATACCTTATGATTATAGAGAGAGAATCTACTTCCTACTTCATTTCAAATATTCTAGTAAATTTTGATACATAAGAAAATGCATGGAACATTTAAGGTCACATAGAGCTTTTCTGGATCAAAAGTTCTTCCAAAGGCAGTTTTTCTGGCTGATAGCAAAGTGTCATGTTCTAATTTCTGAGAATCCTTTACCTGTCATTGTAAACAGTCAGGTATTACATTAGCATCTCAGCATAACACTTAAAAGTTTCTCCCCTCTGTGTTTATGGGATTGCTAACCTGTAAAGAAGGGGCACAGGCACTGTTCTCCCCCGCTCAGCTTTGCTTTTGTGGGGAATAAGAGTTAGATATTATTCACATAGACCTGGCATAGTGTGGGCTTCATGGGCGGGCATGCAATCTGTGCAGTAGCACAGAGCTCCGTGCTCAGAAGGGTCCCATGCTTTGTTTAATGTTCTGTTGTCCCTGCTTTGAAATTCTTAATAATTCATGAAAAAAACGGAAAGCATTTTTTATTTTTGCATAGGGCCCTACAAATGATGTAGCTGTTTCTGCCTGGATGATACTTGTTCTTCTTGGCTATGTTGATCTGCTCCTCCACCTCCAATTTGAACTTGTCAACACATACAATCTCTCTTCAAATCAAATAAAGAAGCCAGCTAAGAAACTCTTTTTGCTCAATATTTTTAAAATTAACTTCTAAAGTTAAAACTGTGGCAGGTTTATACCATTAATTTTAAATAAAGTTTGGCAAAGTATTCAATTAAATATCCAAGCAGCTCTCACTATGATGGCTTTATTGTTTGTATTCATTGTAGGCTAATTCAAAGTTAGTAGTGTTGTTTATTTGCCTTTTTAAAAAAAAAAAAAAAAAAAAAGATAATTGAGTATATGTATTACTTCACTTATGTTTCTTTACAACATAATTTAGGAAGAGTTTAAATTGAAAGATGTTTTCCCACTTTTAACTTGGATAGCAAGCAAATTTTTACCCAATCCTGAGAAATCGAGTTTGATGGCATATAAATGGAGGCATTAGCATTGGGAGCAAATTCTGTTTTTGTTGCTGCACTGCTATTGTTGTTAAGTAGAATGTTTCACTTGGAACTACATGGAATTAAAAATTATGGCATTTAAGAATACACCCATCGGCACCCATGGTCCTTTTAAAGACTTTTGTGATGAGTTTCTGCTAGTTTGGTGCCACTCACTTAGCTCAACCTTACTGCTATTCTAGGGGTCTCCTTTTTGACTGAAAGGTAAATGGAATTTCCATTTCTCTTAAGCCCTTGGAAAAGCAATGGGCACTTTCTCACTGGCTTTTAAAGCTGGGTCCCCAAATTTTTGTCTTTACATATATTGAAAAAAAAATTCAAAGGGCCTATGTTTCTTTGTTCTCACCCAAGCCCACAATTAACTGAAGTTCCATTCTCTGTAGCTTGAAAGGAGGAGGAAAGGGGTGGCCCAACATGCATTTTACTGCCTGCAAGAAAGTGCTCAGCAAGTTTCTTTGTCCTTTTCATCAGGGCCGGCTGCCTCCCTAATTGTACTGCTGTAGGGGAGCACGTGCCTCTGGGAGCATTATCTGATTCCTACAGGTCCTTCATGAGTGCTTTGTATACTGACCCTTAACTTGAACACAAATAATATCTTTTCAATCCCCTTCCCAGGCTGTTGCCCCAGGCTTGGATACCTAAGAGCTTTAGTTCAGCCAGGAGTGTGGACACATTTGTATGGGCCTCAGGTTTTATTTTTTCCCTCCTCTAGTTGTCTCACCTGAAGTTTTGCAGCACCTGTCAGGAGGGGAAGCTGGAAATGGAAGGTAGGAGGGAAAAAGGAGTTGTAGAAGTCAGTGAAGGCGAGACAAACAGCTGTTCTTGTCAGCATGGGGATAAGTGTAAAGAGATTAATAGTTATTTGAAGAGCAAATGGGGACATGGCATTCGGCAGAGGAATGAGAATGTACAAATGTAATGGAATGGGCATGCGACCAGTAACATTTAGACAGATGGTCTCTGGACTGAATGGAATGGCAGAGTCCGTTTTCTGCTCACATAAAATAATTAAAATTTAATAAAATAGTTTTATTAAACTTAAATTTAAATTTCTCTTGAGCCCTCTTTCTTTATTCTTCTCCATAGTTTTACTTAGTCTGGGATTCTCAGAGTTATATTTCTATGGAAGATTTTCTTTATAAATATGTACCAATAGGGCTGCCTTCCCCTTTTTTTGAGTTTGGTTTTTCTTCTCCTTCTTTAACTTGAAAAACCAATGAGATGTCTATGTGCCAAAAAGGTTTCACAAAGTGAAACCTGTACCAAAGCATGGTTGCCCCTTCTGGAAATGTGTTAAGTTTGACTGGCGTTTTGGAATGACCAGGCTGATTTTTCTGAACAGGCTAACAGTGGTGATGGAGCAGACAGGGGCTAGACTTGGGACCAAAAGATTTGGTTTCAAAATCCCCACACTTTCCTTATTAGCCAATGCCTGGACAAATCACTTCTCTTCTCTGATAGTAACACCATCAATGTGCTGCAGATTAAATAAGAAGAAATTAATTCATTTGTTCCATAAACATTTTACTGAGCCCCTACCCTGTGCTCCGGTCCATTCACATAAAAGACAGTAAAGCATCTGGACAAAAAAAAAAAAAAAAAGCTTCTGGAAAAAGATGCTCCATGAGCTAATGTACTTCTGAATTATACCAAGTATGGAACTTTACATACTTACATGGTCTTCCTCTTACTCACACATGTTCTGCTCCAGAAAATGAAAAAACATCTAAAAAGAAAATGAGGGAACAGATTAAAAAAATTAGACCCTATTTGGATAATATACTAGCATGCTGCTTTCTTCAGTATGTAATTGTCTCACCCTGACCCTGCTACTCAGGCCTCTGCAGTTTTTATGAAACTAGCTCCCTGGGGGCACTCCTGGCATCCTGGGACACAGTTAAGAATTATTGGGTGAAAGGGAATTTGGTGCTCATCTCATTGTGTTCTATATACCACACTTAGAGGTGTAAATCTCCTGTAGATCATGTCTACCGAGTGGTCTTTCTCATTCTAAATACCAGGGCTGGGAGCCAAAAAAAAAAGGGAATAACAGCATTCGTTTGTTTAAAAGAATTCCTGAGCAGCTACTGAGCACTGAACATTTTTTTTTGGTCAGGTGTATTAATAAGACACATATCCTATTTTCAAATGCTTTTGAGACGACCATAGACTCAAAGACTTCATAAGAAGGCTGTGTGATCTGTGTAGGTAGGTCATCATCTCACGCGCGCACACACACTTCTCTGTGCATCACATATTGGCTATTTTACCTCAGATATGAAGTGTTACAGACCTGAATTCACTTTCTGTAAAACTTGTACCAATGATGCCCTTTTTGGAGCAATGATCTGTGGCTTACATGGCTAACGTCAGGTTTCTGGGTATCCTGCAGCCACAGTACACAAACCTGGGGCTCCTGAACAGCATGGACCAGCAGATTCAGAACGGTTCCTCATCCACCAGCCCGTACAACACAGACCACGCGCAGAACAGCGTAACTGCGCCCTCGCCATATGCGCAGCCCAGCTCCACCTTTGACGCCCTCTCTCCATCGCCTGCCATCCCCTCCAACACCGACTACCCGGGCCCGCACAGCTTCGACGTGTCCTTCCAGCAGTCGAGCACAGCTAAGTCGGCCACCTGGACGGTAAGGGCACCGGGCACAGATGTACCACTAAGTACTACCCCCAAGTAGTACTAGGATTGCCTTCCATCACCCCCAAGGGATTTCTCCTCCCTGAAACCTAGAGACTTGTATTTAATGGTGAAAATTGTTTCTTCTCCACCTCACAAACACAATTTGTGTTAGAGATTTTTAACACTGAACCAGAGAGAGAGCATGTGTGTCATTTAGTTGGAGAAGCCCTGTTTCCTGTCTGGAAACTGTAAAGCATTATGCCAACTGGAGGTAGCATAATCATAGGATATCTGTTTACCATTCCCAGAATGTGGAGTCTTTCTGAGGCTCATTATTTTGAAGAAGTAAATGTCACATTACAATGTGATAAGAAATTTCATTTTATTAAGAGCTAAATTTGTTTATGCATGCAATCTCTATTAAAGAAATCATAATTTATTGATACATATATTTATCCTATTTAGAACCTCCCCACCCCCCAACACCCCCTCAAAAAGTCTTTAAAACTACACATCAGGGCCTTGAACTAGTTCAAAGAGATTCCGGTTTAAAATGTTGGGGAGACATTTTTTTCCATATATAACTTTTCTAAGAAAGCATGAAAATGTATTCAACAATTAAAAAGGTATAAGAATGTTTATTCTATGTCAAAGTTTACTTTGTAGTATATTATAGCATAGCACGACACTTCTAAGGCTGGATTTAACAGGTAGGTCAAGAATGAAGAAGACCAAAGTGGTGTGCCATTGTCAAACACTATAAAGTTTGCATGGATATAGAACTGCTTCCAAATATCATTATCTTGTTGAAAAGTAGCTTTAGAATTTGATTTAACAGTTTTCCGCCTTGGACAAATAGGTTTCTTTGGAAAGCATTTCTATTTTTATGTTATACATCGTATTTTATCTAGTTCCTTAGAGGCTTTAAGCCATTGTATACAGTTTTAAAAATAATCTGTATTCCTATCACTTATTATATTCCATCATAATTTCACATCTGTTCCATCATTTTTACCTCACTTCTCTGTGAAGTAGGTAGTAGAGGTTTTATAATTCCTATTTTACTAGTGAGGAAAGTTCAAGAGCATGGAGATTGACATTCCTAAAGTTATACAGGCTTCTGTATTGCTGGGCTTATTTCTGACTTCTGCCCTCTCTACCAGGTTTTGTCCTTTGTTTCATTTTCCACCATTTCACACCAAGATGTCCCAAACTTGCTTAAATACTAGTTTTTTCAGGGCTTTCTTTTCACAGTTTGAGAAGCAGTTGTCTTATGGCTAATATTTCAATCATAAAGTATAGTTTTTAGTTTAAAATTAAGGGTCTCCCTATGTGTTATCAATTGCATAATTATTAGTCTCTTTTATATTTACAATTCTAGAGATGGATACTACAGGTGTGTCAACTTAGAATCTATAGGCCTTAAATGAATATTTGTTGATTGAGCTAAATAATAGCTGAAGAACCCTTTAGAATAAACATTGTCTAAATGGAGTACAAACCTGTCTTAGAACAGTGATCAATGCTTTGACATTTATAGTCACTGATCTTCAAGGCTAATCATTTCTTGGCTGGCAATTGTAGCAAGCACTCCTCTGTGTTATGAGAGCAGGTGTGGCTGAGGGAATGCTGGGTGTATTTGGGGCCACTGAATGATCAATCACTTCCCTTTAAATGGTTTTAAGAACCGTGGAGAGGGGACTTGATGTAAGTATAATGTCAAATTCATCTTCCTCCTTCCTTCCTCCCCTACCACAATCCTCACATACATAGCACAATTCTAACCTTTCCCCATTCAAAGCCTCCTTATAGGTTAAAACACATAGTAAATGTTTTGGTTTGGAGTACACTGGTAAAATGTCCTTACATGAGACAGCAGTAATCTCAATACGCTGGAAAAAGAGATAGGCAGTGTGCTCGTGGGAAACGATAACTTTTGGGCACCAGAAAAGCTAGGTTCTAGCCTTGCTCATCTGTGCGACTTTAGTCGAGTTTTTCCCTCTTTCTAGAAATCAGTCTCTGCCTCTGTATAATGAGGATGATGAAGCTTACCTTGTTTTCCTCCCATGAGATGACAGTATTAATGAGTCAGCACAGAAAGTTTTCAGAGGGACTTGGGTTCTAAGCAGGTGTTTTGTCTGCCATTAACTGAGTGACACTGGCTAAGCCCCTCTGCTTTTCCTGAGTTTCCTTTCAATCACTTACTGTCGACCTTATAGAATTCACAGAATAAGGTGGTTGAATTAGATGTCCATTCTATCTTACCAGCCTATTGCATGGTATTTATATATTTATTGATGTTCTTTCTTGTTAACAACCAGGCTTATTTCAGACCCAGTTGCATTTCTTCTAAATCTGGGACTCTTGAACCCTTGTCTGAGTAGCTGCTGAAATCACCAAAAAAGATGTAAGTTCTTAGCCACAGACTCTTGCACAGCAGAATCAAACACTTTGAGACAAATTATGTATCCTCACAAATATATACATATATATATAGAGAGAGACCACATTTTTAAGTGTTTTCTCCTCTATAGTTTTAACTGAGCTTCATAGCCAAGGCAGTTATCCCCAGCTTTATACATGAGGAAACTTCAAGAAGTAAAAGTTACTTGGCTAATAACGAGCCAAACTAGGCCTCCCTCACTTCCAGCTCAAGTCTTTCCACCATCCTACCTGGACTCTCTCTCCTCTTGACTGCTAGAAGGCAGTAGGCAGTGACATATAGTAGCTGGCCCTGTGTAGTAGGGAGCTGGGCTCTTACATCTGAAGCCCAACTAGGGAAGACTGCCTTTATGTCAAGCCTACACAGCTTCTATCTCTTAGGCATCTGTGCATTTTAAAGCAATTTTTCAAACTAAAACACTATATTTTAAAACTTCTCACAGACTGGAAACAGCAGAACCAGCTGTCATTAGCGGGAGGCCACTTTTATTGCATATCCTTGTGGTAATTCTTTAAAAATTCCTTAATACAAATCTTTTTAGTACCATTTTATCACTTGTCATCCTTTCATGTTGAGTTCTTCCTTTTAATTTCTGGTTTTACTCAGAATTGCTGTCAAAAGATAATTAATTTATTTAAAGCTTATATGCATTTTTCTTTGCTTTTTCTGTGTTTCAAATTGTGAATGTGATTGTGTTACCAGTTCCATAAAAATATGGTATTTATTTTAAACTTCTTCCAGTGAAATAAAGTGAAGTGTGATAACATTTTTCCATATTCTCTATTTCACATGAACTCACACACACACACACACACACACACACACACACAC
>JAQZBX010087906.1:0-12806 GCA_029593785.1 Cabassous unicinctus | reverse complement strand
TTGTTACAGATTATGAGATAATATCTGATTATTATCAGGTCCATAGCGTATATTTGGCACACATTTTCCATATTCCCCCATTATCAACACAGTACCTCTTTGGCATAGATGCAAGAATATTACATTATTACTGTTAACCACAGTCCATAGGTCACTCCAGTTGTATTTTTCCCATGCCTCTCCACATTCCCACCATCCTGCATAACTGTTGTACACCTGCTCTAGCTCACAAAGGACACTTTTGCATCTGTACCATCAAGCACAATTCTCATCCACTTCTGGGTTTACTGTGCTATTCAGTTCCTAGATTATTCTCCAGCTTTCTGTCAATTGGCATTTACATCCCTAGACTTCCATTTTCAGTCACATTCTCATTTATATACCATCTGTTACTCACTATAATGTGTTATCATCAACTCTGTACATTTCCACACTTTTACAGTAAAGCTAGTTAAAACTTCTACATACATTAAATATCAGTAGTCCATCTTAGTCCTCCTCTTTATTTCCTTTAAGAATCCACCACCTACCACTAGGTCTTGAAGATATTTTCCTACATTTTCTTCTAGAAATTTTTGGTTCTTGCTTTTATATTTAGGTTTTTTATTCATTTTGAGTTAATTTTTATATAAGGTGTGAGATAGGGGGTCCTCTTTCCTTCTTTTGCTATGGGTATCCAGTTTTCTTAGTACCATTTGTGGAATGGAATGCTCTGCCCGAGCAAGGTGGGTTTGACAGGCTAGTCAAAAATCATTTGACCATAGATGTTCCATTGGGCTATGTGTCTGTTTTTATGCCAGTACCATGCTGTTTTTACCACTGTAGCTAGGTAATATGAATTAAAGTCCATAAATGAGAGTCTTCCAACTTCGCTTCTCTTTTTTAAGATGTTTCTGGCTATTCAGGACCCCTTACCCTTCCAAATAGGTTTGATAATCGTGTTTTCCATTTATTTAAAAAATGCTGGTGGAATTTTTATTGGGATTGCATTGAATCTGTACATCAATTTGAGTAGAATTGACATCTTAATGATATTTAGTCTTTCAATACATGAGCATGAAATGTTCTTCTAATCACTTAGGTATTTCTTTGATTTCTTTAACAATGAGTTGTAGTTTTCTGAATACAAGTACTTTATATCTTTGGTTAAGTTTATTCCTAAATATTTGGGTTTTATCTGTCATATTTTATTTTCACCACTCTTTTATCACTTTTAGTTACTTTTATTGATATAATCTTCATTTCTAGACTCTCTTCCAGGCCTCTCTCTCCTGTCTTTTCTTTTCAGGCTATAGCACAACCTTTAGTATTTCCTGCAAAGTGGTTCTCTTGGTTACAAACTCTTTCAGTTTCTGTTTATCTGTGAATATTCTAAACTCACCCTCATTTTTGAAAGACAATCTTGCTGGATATACGATCCTTGGCTGGAAGTTTTTCTCTTGCAGTATCTTAAATGTATCATACCACTGTCTTC
Source organism: Cabassous unicinctus (assembly GCA_029593785.1). Classification (NCBI taxonomy): domain Eukaryota; kingdom Metazoa; phylum Chordata; class Mammalia; order Cingulata; family Chlamyphoridae; genus Cabassous; species Cabassous unicinctus. The sequence continues at coordinate 11,332 of JAQZBX010087906.1, read as the reverse complement.
TTGCCTCCATGGTTTCTGGTGAAAAATCAGCATTTGATCTTATTGGGTATCCTTATATGTTATGCATTGCTTTTCTCTTGCTGCTCTCAGAATTCTCTCTTTGTCTTTGGCATTTGGCATTCTGATTAGTTTGAGTCTTGGAGTTGGTCTATTAGGATTTTTTTCAGATGGAAGTACATTGAGCTTCTTGGACATGGGTATCTATGTCCTTCAATAGGGTTGGGGAATTTTCTACCATTATTTCTTCAAATATTCCTTCTGCCCCTTTTCCCTTCTCTTCTCCTTCTGGGACACCCATGGCATGTATGTTTGCAAGTCTCTTGCTGTCATTTAGTTCCCTGAGACCTTGTTCAAGTTTTCCAATCTTTTCTTCATCTCTTCTTTTGTATGTTCACTTTCAGAGGCCATTCCTTCAAGCTCACCAAACCTTTCTTCTGTCTCCTCAAATCTCCTCCATTATATGATTCCAGTGTATTTTTAATTTCATTTATTGCACCTTTCATTCTCATAAGATCTGCTATTTTTCTATGTATGCTTTCAAATTCTTCTTTGTGCTCATCCAATGTCTTCTTAATACACTTAATTTCTTTAGCCATCTCTTTGAATTTATTAAGAAGATTTGTTAGAACATCTATGATTAGTTGTCTCAACTTCTTTATGTCATCTGGAGGCTTATCTTGTTCCTTTAACTGAGCCATATCTTCTTGTTTTTTTGGTGTGGATTGTAAGTTTTTGTTGGTGTCTTGGCATCTGGCTTAATAGAGTATTTAATCTGGGTGCAGTTTTTCTCTTTAGTTTAGGGCTTCCTGCCCTTTCTCCCTTGCTGGTTGTGTAGTAGGAGCCAAGGATGTAGTTGGTGCTATAAACTGTGGAGGCTCAAGCTGCCCTCAGTGCCCCAAGGACCAATGAAGCTTCTCTCACCTTTCTCCTTTGCCAGGTGTAGGAACAAAAGCACAGCTGTGTGGAGTAATCCAAGTCATTCAGGTCTAGACTGTAGTTGTCCTGAGAGACTGATGAAGCGTCACACCCCTTTCTCCCCTGCCTGGGGCAGGGATGGAGCTTCAGATGTGGGCAGCCATCTATGCGTGCAGGTCCAAGATGACTGCAGTTGCCCAGTAGACTTCTGATTATTCAGTCTGTGCCAGCCAAATGTACCTGCGGTTACCTGGATAGGCTGTTGCAGGGCCTGCGAACTTCCTCCCTACTAGAGGTGGGCCTGAAGCCTAGGCTAGGGCTGCAGGCCAATCTGGGTGAAAGAAATTGGTCTCTACCATCACTGTGATTTTCAGTCAGCTGGCTTCCCTTCATGCTGGGGGTGGAGTAAAAATGGCAGCTACCAGCCTCCTTCCAACTTAGGTTCAAAGTTCAGCTGTTCTTAGGGTTATATTTTAGCCAGCTGAATTTACTAATCAGTATCTGACACTGGTGGCCAACCGTCTCTTCCTCTCCTGCTTTTGGGAAATGGAGCTTCCAATTCCTACCACAGAATAGCTCCTGGGGTGGCTTGCACTGCCAAAGTAGGATAATCACCGGCCTCTGTGGCATGGCCTGTTATTTCCCAGAGAGGCTGGCACAGCTCCCCCCAGCTTTCTCCCTTCCTGTGGTGGGCCTGGAGCTTAGGCTAGAGCTGCAATCTGATCTGGATGGAAAGAAGCCAGTCCCTACCAGCACTGTGATTTTCAGGCAGCCCCACTTCCCCTCATGTCAGATGTAGAACTAAGATGGTCGCTACTGGACTCTTTCTGACTTGGACTGGTTCAAACTTTAGCTGTTCTTAGGATTATAGTTTAACCCGCCAAATTTACTGATCAGTAGCTGAAGTTGGTAACCAACCATCTCTTCCTCCCCCATTTTTGGGAAGTGGAGATTTCAATTCCAGCTGCAGAACAGTTCCTGAGGTGGTTTGTGCCTCCAGTGGAGGATGGGCACCGGCCAACATGGCATTGAGTGCTCTACTTATGAATCTTCTCTGCAGATGGGCTGTCTCCTTCTTCCACTTTTTCAAGGATGCTGCAGGATGCACTTCTGGTCTCCTGGAGTCCCCAAATAAGTCCTTTAGTTAGCTCTGGGTGATCACCAACTGCCCCGTAGCAGGAGTTGATTCTAGGAGCACCTTACTCTGCCACCATCTTGCTGGTTGTTCGATCCACTTTCTTTTGAAAAGGTAGTATGGGGCTTTAAAAACAAGCCCATCTAGGTTTCATTAACATTATTAGTTAGTCTCATTGTTTAATTTACTACTCTGCATATCTTTGGGAGAGTTTAAAGATCCTGTGTAGAATTATCAGATAACAGCTCTTTTGAATGTTTACTCTTATATGAATGGATGGGTTTGTGTGCATTAGAAGCATTTCAAGAACACTTGTTCTGTTCTTCAAGCTAGAGCAGAGGTGCCCAACCATTTTAAAGATGTCAGGATTTCATGTATCCTTATCATAATAGTTAATTGTACATAAAAAGAACATAATAATTAGCAGATTAACCAAAAGTTATTTGAATTCAGTAATCTTTTTAAGTAAATTTGTATTTTTCATCACAACCATATCTACATTGCATATGTGAGACATACTTCTACAGACATTTGGTACTCAAATGGACTAATAGACTCCTTATGATAATTCCCATATGCCACTGGAGTTCACAGCTGACAGGTTGGGCACCACTGGGCTAGCCTATTTTTATATTCAAGTAACTAGGTTATCTCATTTCCTATATTACATCCATTCTTAAAGTTGCCCTACTCAAATGAGATAGCTACAACACTCCGCCTAGTATTTAAGAGCCTCTAAATCTAATACTTAGCATGTCTGAGATACCAAATTGTCATTTGGTGGGCCTTGTGTTTAGACATATCAGAGCTGCAAGAGTGGCAAGAGTTAACATGCTAGCCAACTATGTGATAATGCAGTACTCTTCAATACTAATATTATTTGTGCAGCCAGTTTAAATTTTTTGAGCAGTGGTGATGGATTTTGGGCATTAATACAGACATTTTGACTAAGGACCAATTGAAAATTAGGCATTTTATGGTACCTTGTTCAAAGGTTTATTAATAATTTAGGGCTGGCAAAATTTCCACCTATATGACTACATTTTCTGAAACATACAGGTTTGTAGTCTGATATATAAATAACTTTTAGCATATACAAGGCAGTGCTAGACAGTAGTGGGAATGTAGATTTTATGAATCATTACTCAATTTTGTGAAGAATTATCATCATTTATCAGAAAGCAATGGCTTAGTCACAAGCCTGTCTGAGAAAGTTCTTACACAATTTTAGTGTATGGCTTGCAGACTAATTGAGGTAATAAATGTAAAACAGCACAGTGCCTAGCCCATAGGTTACATTCAATTTAAGCCAGTGGGAGTAATAGCTGTAATAGTAGCCATGGCAGCAGTGGTAGTAGTGTGGGAGCTTGAATAATACAGTCCACACTCTTCCACAAAGATGTCCACATGCTTATCCTCAAGACCTTACATGGCAAAAGGGATTTTGCAGATATGATTAAGTTAAAGATCTTGTGATGGGGAGATTGTCATGGACCCAATGTGGTCATTAGGTCTTTACAAGAGGAAGATGGGAGGGTCAGAGAGAAACTGGAAGATGCTGTGTTGCTGGCTTTGAAAATGTAGGATGGGGCCACTAGCCAAGGAATACAGTCTCTGTGATGCTAGGAAAGGCAAGAATACTTTCTTCTCTAGAACTCCTGGAAGGAACACAGCCCTGCTGACACCTTGAGTTTAAGACTTCTGACCTCTAGAACTATACGATAATAAAATTTTGGTGTTTTAAGCCATCAAGTGTGTGGCAATTTGTTGAAGCAGCAATAGGAAGCAGATACAAATAGTAAAAATTGTAATTATAAAAATAGTAAAAAGTTGGAAACTCATCAGGAAGCTATTCTAATATAAATTAGAGCACAAAAAATATGGAAAATTCCAAATGCTTATTGAAAAGTGTGAAATTCCAAAAAAGTAGACTACCTGTGGCTTTTCAAGAGTGGTGTAAATGCACACTAGCTAAACACAAACCTCACTTAAGAATTCTTCTTAGGGGTAATTAATAAAGATTAGCACTATATTTAGAATAGCCATATAGCCCACTTCAATAATCCCACATGAAAGTAAATTGCTTTAGAGAATTGGTTGGTTTAAAAAGATATAGGGATGGAGATTTTTAGCATTGAGTCTGTCAAATAATGGATTTACTTTGCAGATTTCACCTCCTTTAGGTTATCTTTTGTCCTTACATAAGGCAAAGTATAAAACTATTTACAGAGCATTTGTTGACCAGCTCCTAGAATGCAGGGAATTCCTTCTTGAATGGACACTGCACCAGGATTTAAAATAGCTTTCCTAACAAGGGTTTTGGGGAGAAGATCAACAGTTACTTGTCACACATATTGTTTTCCAAGAGTAATTCAAGGGATTGCATTAAAAGGTCCTCTTTGGAAAAGTTTTCAGATCTACTTCTTCACAAAAGAGACTGCAGATTGGCATTTCTTTACATAAAGACCATATGGTTATGGAAGAAAAGCATTGTTCCAGGAAGCCTTTAAATTGACTTAAAGCTGGAGTTACTGCTATCTGGTCTTTGAAGCTTCCAGATTCTAAGACTAACTATTTTTAATGTGAAACTAGGGGTTAATGGTAAGAAGGGCTGTACAGCATGAGGGTCAGGAACACAAGCTCTGGTTAGATTACTTAGGTTGGACTCCTAGCATCATGTCCAAGCAGGGTAACTTGAGCAGTTAGCATCTCTAAGACTCAATTTCCTTATAATAAATAGCCTCACAGGCAGTATGGGGATTAAAGGGAATTCATGTAAGGCATTTAGTATATTAATAATGCTGACTTTTTATTACTATGATTCCAAGGAATCACTCAAATGAGGCCAAATTTAAAGATACATGTTTGGGAATAAGGACAAACCTTTGCAAAGTTAAAGCATTCAGTTTCCCTGGTTTTAGATGCAAACCCTCTTTCTACTTCTTAGTCACAATTTTAGGAATATAAACTACAAAGATAAAGAGAAAAGCTAAAATGCAACTAAGCAGAATGTAATCAAATAAAAATTTAACTCTGACCACCCCATCCCTAAGCATCAAAGCCAAACTCCGGGCTTTATGCAGCCATGATAGCCATGGTGCTCACTCAGGATTTAGCAGGGGAAGTGGAATTGGCAATGGACAGCATCAGAGATAGATGCTCACCCTTCAGGTTTGTTGAGACACCACATGCCTTGAGCATGACATACCTGAAAATAATAAAATGAAATCATTGACTCCACCAGCAAGCAAATACAGATGGCTTTCTCCATTAATGCAAATAAGCTCCTGATGAAATTAAGGTGCTACTAGGCAATATTATGACTGAGAGACCCAGGAATACCCAGTCCTAGGTAGACCTGGTTCTGCCTTGGCTCAGTCATTCCACTTCTCCACAAAGTCTCTTAAGGAGGTATATGCCCAAAGGAAGCCAAGCAAAGGAACCTTAGTTATACCTGAGGTCTTGGTTCCAACCTCTAATACAGCAAACTGAACTGAAGCCTGTGGAAGGCTCTTTTATCTATTGTTAAATAGGCCTAATTAGCCCCAGATCCAGCAGATTACATAGGAGCCCTATTCCAACTACTTCCCACCCCCAATGCCTTAACTGGGATATCAGCCTTTACCTATATGATACAAAGAAAGACCAATCCAACTCATTTCCTTGCCAGCTCCAAGAAGAGAGAAGTTTCTTCCACTTAGAGCCAGGGCCAGCAAAGTTTTTCTATAAAGGGCCAGATAGTAAATATTTTAGACTTGGTGGGCCATAAGGAATCTTGCAACTATTCAACTCTGCCACTGTAGCACAAAAGCAGTCATAGACAATGTGTACATGAATAAGTGTGGCTGTCTTCCAATGAAATCTTATTTATGGTCACTAAAGTCTAAATTTTCACCTATCATGAAATAGTCTTTTAATCTCTTTTCAACCATTTAAAAATGAGTAAAAAAAATCATTCCTAGCTCATTCCTATTTATAAACAGGCAGCACAATGGATTTGCCAATGAGCCAACATCTTATCATCTCTTGGGCATGTGTGAAAAACACAGATTCTGGACCCTACCTCAAAACTCCTGAATCAGAATCTCCAGGGAAGGGCCTAGGAATCTGTATTGGACCAAGCATCTCAGGTGAGTCTTATTGCAGGCAAGGAAGGGAAACTGCCCTCTGTGGCCCTCTACTGAACAGGTTCCCCAGAATGTGATGAAGAAAAGGCTAAAGGACCCAGTGTGTCTACTACTGCAGTAGATGTTTGGCTATTTCTCATCCAGGTATGGGCTTGCAAGAACATTACCATTATGACTGTTTAAAAAGCAAAGTGAAATGATTTTCTGGATAATAGAATTCATAGGTGCCAGACACTATTCTAGGATTCATTCATTAACTCATTTAAGCCTCTGTGAGGTACACTGTGAGGTAGGTGCTATTATTATCCCCATTTTACAGATGGACAGACTAAGGCATCAAGAGGTTAAGTAACTTGATCAGGGTCATCCAATAAGTAAATGGAGGAATGAGGTTCAAACTCAGGCAGTTTGACTGTGCTGTGATCACTATAGCCTGTTGTCACCTATGCTACATACCACTTCCATTCCATAAACCAAACATTTATTTAATTTGTTACTTAAAATGCCCAGGTACTGCTCCAAATTTTTGCTTCTACCTCTTACTGTAGCTGTGTTCCTAAAGACAGGGAAAGCATTATAATTGATTCTTAAATCTGATTTCTCTTCCCTCTCTGTCCTGTAAGACCATATACAGTTCAAAAAGAAAATGAAAAGCCTTTAGGAAGGCTATGCCTTCGTGGTCAACATTACTTGTGAAGGCATAACACAATGCTTAGTTAGATCTTCCTCTCTGGGGGCAGTGGTGGATCACAAGGCCATTGCAAGAATGTTTCCACCATCAGAGTGACACACCCTCCAGTTGACATGCAATCTCACCCACTGTTCTGGTTTAACAGAAACCTTCCAACAAGAGGCAGAGTCAGTGTGAAATCAACTGGCTCAAAGAGTGGCAGATGGTCATTCTCTTATTGGGTTGCTAAGTGGTTGGAGAACTTCTGACTTTGGGGTTTTCTGTCAGAGGATAGCCAAGAGCTTAAAGGAGCCATGAAGGGCAAGGAGTCACTAATGACAATTCCCTATGTCAGGAGTCAGGGCTGTCTGGATGGTGGTGGGACTCCCAGGACCTAGAAATAGAACAGGGGATTTTCTCTAGAGGTGAAGAGAGACAACAGCATGCAGAGAATAGAAATAGTGTTAGGAAACCATGACCAAATTCTTAAAAAAAAAACAAAAAACAAATCAACTTTATTGAAACATATTAATAAAGCATACAATTCATTCAAAGTGTACACTCAAACCACATTCTTGATGAGGCTCAGGATCAGCCCCAAGCCTGGAGAGGCCAAGTGGGCTGTATGGAAGCAATACATCAGCACTGGAACATGCATTTTATTCTAGCCCTCTCTCCAGAAATGGGGGGGAGACGGTAGCTGGTGAGAAAAAAAAAATTGGAAGCAGAAAGCTGGAAGATGAGCCTATAGAATTCCCAAGAGAAAGAACTCTAGAAAACTTTGGCAGCATTTCACAGAATTGCCACAGGGCCCCAGGAAAAGCAGCTAGGAGCTAGTGATGGCTATGGTGGGAGTGATCATGATTATTGGGGGTGAATATGGCATGGTGGTCTTCCATGTGGATGGGGATGCTAATGGAAGCAATGCTGATACAGTAGTGCTGGTGAACATTTATTATGTGCTAGGCTCTGGTCTAACTGTTTTGCATGCTTATGTCAACTCACAGTTGAAAGAATAAGACCTATAATAAGTTATTTTGATCAAAAGAATATAGCCAGTGAGTGGTAGAACTCTATTTAAACTTAGGTCTGCTAAATACCAAGTTCACCTTCGAAATCAGTGGTCTCCAAATATTGTGACTGGACACATTTACCATCAAAAACTGGGAACATGTACCCCAATCTGTGCATATTTATTTATTCATAAATTATATATATATATATATATCTTCTACTCCACTAAAAAATGACATGTTATAAAACAGACAACATGAATCAAAATGAGTAAGAAATAGTGAAATAAACAATATTTTAAAATTGAATGTTAGTGTTCTTATTAAGCGTACACAAAATATTTTTTTCTTACTAAAAATATATATTAAAAATACTAGCTATCCAAGTGGAAGAAGGCCATCACTGCCTGAGCTTCCTAAATTGTGAAGGCATTTTATATTCTTAACCTCCTGATGCAAATAATTTTGTTGAAATTCAGCTAATAAATTTTTGTCTTTCTAGACCTCAAACACTTATTCTTGCAAACTAATAGAAGATTAGGCATTTTCATGCTCTTAACATATAGCTTCAAATTCCACCAAAACTCTTGAAGTAGAATTTTAAATAAGAAAATTGTGCTGCCACAGTTTTCTAAGAATGCACATGTGAAAATTTTTATGTGCTACCCTTACACTATTTTTAGAAACAGAATTACGTTAAGGTGGAAACACATCAAAACATTCTGTTTCAAAATGCTCTGTCCCATAGTTAAGGTTTCTTTGGGAATACATAAGAATTTCTTACTCATTAAAAATGTCATCTTTCCCTTGAAAAGACAGCTTAAATGCATGTGTGTTTAAAATATATATTCTAGATCACTAGAATCAGCCACTTATCAGAAAAAAAATCAGCAACTTTCAAATACTTGTGTTTTCATGAGATGAAAATATATAACTCATCTTTACATTGTGCCATTCTTTTAATAATTGTGTTGTGAGATAACATCAGTGTGATATAAAGATTTTCCTGGTCATAGTCTTCCCCCATCTTCTTATAAAATTTTAGTGTTTGAACTATTTAGGACAGGGTTTGGCAAACACTTCTTTTAATCATAAAATAGTAAACATTTTAGGCTTTTTGGACCACATCACTGTGCAACTACTGGCTACGCCATTGTTGTCTGAAAGTAACCATAGTCTGACTTAAGGTAAAGGACTGAGCATGATTGTGTTCCAATAAACACACAAGAAAACCATTGTTTTACTTACAAAACCAGGCAACAGACCAGGTTTGGTCTATGGTCCAGTTTGCTGACCCCTGATTTAGGATGATAAAAACCTTAAATCCACTCAACTAAGCACAGGTAAACTGCGATATGATATAATATTCTGAAAGGGAAAAAAAGCCTGCAGATGCCTCCCTCTGCTCTGGGCACCTCTCTGTCTTCCCTGAGGGTACCATGCCTACTGTGTATGACATGAGTCCATCCAACAGAAGGCCCTTATGAGGATGCCAATGTCGGTTGTACCTTAAAAGGTGGGCATTTTTCTCAAAATGTTTTAGATAAAAGTGAATGTAAGTGAATTTCAATATTTTTATACTTCATCTCAATTTTGTACAACCTACTTTGGGCATATTAGCCTAAAGCTACTGCACATTTGGCTACAAAAGCAGGTTATTGAGATAAAAAATGGGAAGTAAAGTGGGGGCAAGAGTATGTGAGATGTTTACTGTCTCAAACACTAGGCAGCTCTCAGATGAGCAGTGACAATGTGTTGATTGCCTTCAAGGCCAAGGGTGAAGGTCAGGGAATACAGAGATGGACTAATGGAATAAGAGACAGAAAATGGCTTGGGGCTCTTAGACAGAATTTCTAGTCACCTTCCAAGACAAATTCTGTCATGTTCCTACCATACTACATTGTCATTTTGTTTAGAGATATACAAGTATGTCTCTAACAAAAGGATGTGAGCTCTTTGGGGGTATCTTTCTATCTTCAGTGGAGACATTTTTAGAAATCAGATACCATGAACACTCAAAAAATGATGTTTGTTGAGTAAGTAAATGCAGAGGCCATAGTAAGTTACAGGAGAAGAAAAATCACCAATCTGAGCCCCATTCTTAAGGAGTATACAGATTAACAGATAAGATGGACACCTAAGAATATAAGGCAGTATATGTTCCCAAAGTGTCACTGTGTACCATAGACCCACTCCAAATGAGGGAAGGAGGAAATTACTTTGACTCAGTGGAAGGGGGTATTTCCTCATCAGCAGGAGATATTTTACACGAGGAGATGCAAGATAAGGCACCAAAATTTTTAGGAGGTACCGGGGATTGAACCAAGGTCTTCTTTATATACAAAGTAGGTGTTCATCCACCAAGCTACACCCACTCCAGCACCACTTTTTTATTTTAGGTGTTAGGGCTGGGAAATAAACCCAGGACCTCACACATGGGAAGCCAGCCCTCAACCATTGAACCATATCAACTCTACTGAGCTGGTCTCCTCATTTGTTTGCTTGTTTGTTTTTTTCTTTTTAGAAGGAACTGGGGACTGAATCCAGGACCTCCCATGTGGGAAGCAGGTTCTCAACTGCTTGAGCTACCAAGTTTTACAACCCAGCATCAAAATTTTTTTAAAGATTTATTTATTTACTTATTTCTCCCCCTCTCCCCTTGTTGTTTTTCACTCACTGTCTGCTCTCTGTATGTTCTTCTGTGTCTGCTTATCTTCTATTTAGGCAGCACTGGGAACCAATCCTGGGACCTTCTGGAGTGGAAAGAGGTGCTGAATCTCTTGTACCACCTCAGCTCCCTGGTCTGCTGCATCTCCTAATGTCTCTCCTCTGTGTCTCTTTTTGTTTCATCATCTTGCTGTGCCAGCTGTCTGCATGGGCCAGCACTTGATGTGGGCCATCACTCTGCATGGGCCAGCTCTCTGCTCAGGCCAGCTCACCATGTGGACCAACTTGCTTTACACCAGAAGGCCCTGGGAATTGAACCCTGGATTTCCTATATGGTAGATGGGAGCCCAATCATTTGAGCCACATCTGCTTCCCAGCATCAAAAATTTTTATTGTGTTTTTTCATACATCGCCAGAGTGACAAATGTTGATTTTATCAATATAGACTGCTGAACTGGAAAATTCTGGTGAAACACAATATGCTTAATGCCAAATTATGTGGTTTGTTTAGACTTATTGAACTGAAAAATGCCAAATCCCTTTTCACTTGGTACCACATGTACATTACCCTGTAATGATCAAGTACAGAAGCCCAGACCTTGTCAAGACTTCAGTCAACTGATGATGTATTGTCCTTAAGCAGGCACAGCTTCCCCTGAATACAAAGGTTAATCCTATCTTCTTTATTTCATATGTTTAAGCTGGTGTCAGTTTATGTCTCAAGTGTTGTTAAATTCTGGACATTGGTCAATAAGTTTCCTTTGGTCACATTAAACTTTGTAGGCCCTTATATATAGACTTGGAC
>JAQZBX010087905.1:0-12811 GCA_029593785.1 Cabassous unicinctus | reverse complement strand
CCTTAAAGGAAATAATGCCAAACTCACTGCAGCCCTGATGGAGTCCACTGCCAATGTGAAACAATGGAAATGGCAACTTACTGCCTATCAAGAGGAAGCAGAAAGTCTGAACAGACCGGTGACTGAGCTTGAAAGTGTTGGTAGTCAAGCAAATTCTGTGCATACCCATAGGACAGAATTAAATCAGACAATACAAGAAGTGGAAGAGTCACTGAGGACAAAGGAAGACGAAATAGAAAGATTAAAACAAGAAATTAATAATGCCAGATAATTACAAGAACAAAGGTACTCTTTGACTCAGAAATGTGGAACAAAGACCTGGAGTTAAAACTAACTTAGAGCAATGTCTGGAGAAAAATCAGAACGACCAAGAAGCTTTCCGCAATAACCTGAAGACACTTTTAGAAATTCTTGATGGAAAAATATTTGAACTAACAGAATTATGAGATAACTTGGCTAAGCTACTAGAATGCTGTTAGGAAAAATGAAATTTTAGTTGTCGGCGCAACCTCGTGGGCTTTGCTGCCGATTGTCAACCTGGGGGCTGGGCTTTACCGCCGACTGCTGCTTGCCGCTGCTATCTGCCGCTGCCACCGATCGCCACCTCCAGGGCGGTTCCCTTGGCAATCGGGCGGTTGGGGGACGAAGGGAGGGGATTTGTGGCCCACCGGGCTCAGGCGTCCCCGAGCGCAGCGGGCCAAAGACCAGGGTCTGCGTCTTAAGCCGCAGACGAGATTGGGGAGACGGACACTTCCTGGTTACCAGCGAACGATGAGTAACGGGATACGGAGACTATCGCACACTCTGGAGACAAGACTGGGCTTCCAAGTCTGAGTTTATTAGGCAGGTTTCGGTATTTATACTAAACGGGGGTGGGGGAATGGGGAAGTGAGACTCGGCAGTTTTTAATTGGTAGGGACAGGCTTTGTGTCTACAAAAGGTTAGGAAGGTGAGGGAGGGGCGACTGCGGCGGAAAAGGAAGGGGTGGAATTGCACCGCAGCAGAAAAGGAAGGGGTGGAATTGCGCTGCGGCGGGAACTGGAGGGGTGGAGTTGCGCCACGGCGGGAAAGGGAGGGATGAGGAGTGAAAGGCCACAACAGGTGTTAGCAGCTTAGCTGCGGTGGTTAAGAGAGCGTCAGTCTCTGGTTGGTTGCGGTATTTGGCATTAAGATGGTGTTTACGCTCTGGTTTTCTCCGGCAGTGCGCTTGGAGTTCCCATACCATCCTCACCCCCGCCCCCACATCTCCTCCAACATTTAGTACCAATTGAATCAAAGATACACTGTCTTCGTAGGAACTGTTTGGGCTCTGAATCAAGATTGCACAAAAAATCTGAACCCAGGAGAGAGTCTTTTGAAAATTGAAATTGTATATTTCAGTGTAAAATTTAGAATTCAGCTTGTAGCGCTTTGGGGTAAAAAAGAGATGAAAAACTTAAACTACAAATTACCTCCTTGTATGTTATGGGCCATAGTTAATTAGAAAGTTATAAATAGATATTTAATGCAATCTTTTCTTCCCCTTATTTTAGCAAGAGGAAGAATTAACAATGTATCAGTCACATCCCTTTTTGTTTTCAACACAGTGAAAGTAATCTCTCTTTTAAATTAATTTATTTGTGATATCTAAGAACTGTGTTTTGTGCAAAAACTTAGTGATGACAGCCTTATCTTTTGTTATATGATGAATAATTTCTAAGGATGTATTGCACTGCTGAGAAGCAGTGCCATTACCAGTTAATTCTTGCCAGGAATGAGAGAGAGCCACATCTTCAGTGGAAACACGCTTAATATAAGTGTGTGTTTAGAGTACTTCCCTTTTTTATACTGGGAGATATTTCTCTCTGGTGACCACTCTGTTGCACTCTCATGTTCTCTAATCTTGTCCACTGTATAGTTTACTTTTCAATATTTATTCCATGTACATATGAGAAGATATTGTCTCTCATTTTATTATACATTTTAAAGCCAACTAATGAAGGTAGTTGAGTCCCTCAGAAATTTTTCTTTTAAAATTTCTAATAAATTTGACACACAGTACTGAAATACAGCAGCCCATCATTAGCATCTTCTCTAGCAATGTTAAGTATATTTACAGAATATGCAGTTACATTTGTGTATATAATTTGCAAGAAATCTTTTCTGAATGATTGATGCATTTCAATTTAAGAATATTAATGATCCTTGGGGAACTTTCTATTATAGTTCATTTTAAGGTGTTTAGATATTTTAAAAGGAATCCATTTACATCACACAGCTTATCAAAAGACTGGCTCTAAATTGTTGTCCTGGCAGATGGAGATGGAGATGTGTACTCTCTCTGGGTCTTCACATCAACCACATATATATTCAAACCTCACAAGGCAATATTCTGAACTGTTAACTAGGCATTTCAAAACCAGAATTAAATTCAATGTGCTCTTCTCAGTGAACAGGTTTTAATGTTGTTTGATGTAATTTTAAAAGACTTACAGCAAGCATGCATTTCTTTAGAAGCTATTTTAAAAGTGAGGAAGTGCTGTCTAGTCTGTTTATGGAGTAGGAATTGCATCAGAGTTCATTTATTCTTGCTGTACAATGCCTGTGGTGTTGAGGAGGGTTCTTTTTTAAAAGCTTATGCTTGATATCTGACTCTACAAATGCACTGATCTTTTTTTTTGTTTGAACCCCAACATGGTTGAATTGTTAAGTACAAAATTAAGTTCATTAATCAATTTGTAACCATACTTTTCACAAATAGTTACTCAACACTAGACAATTTTCTTTTATATATATGGGTTCATATGTTAATACATATTAATTTATATTAGAGTGAAAAATAATAGTTTGTTTCTACAGTTAGTTTCAAAAGTGAGTTTTCAGGTGTCTCTGAAAAGTGTATATCAGATACTCAGTCATCTTGTATCATATGTGCTATAACATGGCATCATGTAAGATACCTCCATCTATCTCAACTATTTATTATAGGGAGAATAATTTAGGTATATGTGCATGCTTAGAACTGAGATATTTCTCTGATAAATCAGGTAATAACATGTATCGATTGATGCATCTTAAAATTTCATAAAGAGTATGATGTTGACTAGTTGTTCCTAAATATGTTAGCTAAAGTTTTTAAAGAAAAGGATGAACTCAGGACTTCAATATCCCAGCACAGGTGCCACATGAATGACATGAGAAATTCTAATATGTGTCCTGAAAGAAATTCTTATTTCATTTAGGCACAGAGTTGAGAGCTTTGGAAACAAGATGAAGAATCTTATCATGCAAGATTCAATTTGCGTTGCATTCTCAGCCTTGCAGGGTGTCTGATGTTAAAGGGAAGGCATTTATTGGGAAGGAATGGGACCCAGAAAATTGGAATTGGGATGTGTATGTATATCAGGATGATGGTGAGGCCCTTGAACCCTTAAATTCTGTTGAGTCTTCTTTGTCATATAAACCTGTAATGGTCTGACGTGAGGAACCAGCAATCCTGTCTGAGGAGATTAACTCTATTTTGCCAGATAAAACTAATGGAGTACTCTGAAGTAGTTGACTTGCAAAACACCACTGATTTCTTTCATGCCTACCCCTGCTTCTTTTCAATCCCAAACCTATAACTAGATTGAAGGCCCAAGAGGTGCAAAAAGGTGAGGTAAAAAGTTTGACCCATGAAGAGGTCCACTATGCTCCAAAAGAATGAAATTATTTTTCCAATTTTCTTTTATGCAGAAAGAAAACAGGGAAAATGTATGGGAATAGATATTAACAATGTGTAGTAATGGTAGAAAGAAAATAATGTTGGGTCAGCCTGGATTTATTAATAAGGGCTCCTCAAAATTCTGAATCATCAGGCAGAGAACAGAGTTACTGTACCAAGTAGGTGATTGATCCTGATTACCAAGGGGACAGTGGGCTGCAACTACACAATGGAGATAAAGAAGAGTGTGCCTTGTGTACAAGAGATCCCTTCCGGCATCTCTTAGTACTACCATGCCCTCTGATTAAAGTCAAAAGAAAACTATAAATGTGATCATTTATAGAAATGAAGACAGTAATGTTTATGAATGTCTTTCTTATTTTCTAAAAAAAATGTTTCTGTATACATACATAAAGCAATTATCTGTTTTCTTTCCTGTCTTATCCCTTTATTATATAACAAATGTCATATTAAATTTATGTCATATTATTTAAGTTTCAAGCTATCAAGGATGAGTGAATATCACCCAAGTATTTGCATCCTTTCCTGGGGAAAAGGTTAGTGTTTTCAGTTGTTTTATGTTAGGTGGAAGGAAGACTGTGTTATGGTCTTTTTTGGAGGTGAATGTGCTTTAAAGAGATGTGTATGGCTGCCAAGTTTACAAGGGGTACACTGTGATGGTCATTTCCACAGTTCATTTTGGCTAGGTTATTGTGAGAAATTGTTTGGCCAAGGGAGATATGGCCAGATTGTCATTGTCAGGGTTTTTTAAGATGGATTTGTATTTATAGTCAGTGGATTACATCTACAATTGATGGTGTCTATAATAAATAAAGGAGATTGGTCTTAGCAATGGATATCTTATATTTCTATGTCTTCAAGTTCACTCTTCTTTTCTTTAGTGACTCATTTGCTTTAAGATTCAGATTTTCATTTCTAATATTTTATTTCTTAGCTTTAGAAATTCCAATGGTTTTCTTTATATCTTCGACTTTTATTCTCATTATGTTCATTTATTTTTTTATAAACTTTAGTATGTTTGTAAGTAGCCATTCTAAAGTTCTTT
Source organism: Cabassous unicinctus (assembly GCA_029593785.1). NCBI lineage: Eukaryota > Metazoa > Chordata > Mammalia > Cingulata > Chlamyphoridae > Cabassous > Cabassous unicinctus. The sequence continues at coordinate 8,063 of JAQZBX010087905.1, read as the reverse complement.
TCTGCTAATTCTGTCTTGTCTGTCACTGCTTGGTCTGTTTCTATTAATTGATTTTTCTCCTGGTACATGTCACATTTTCCTTTTTCTCATGTGTAGTAAGTTGTATTGGATGCTGGGCATTGTAAATGTTACTTTTTGAATATCTGAATTTCTGTTATTGTCTCTTAATGAGTGTTGGGATTTGTTTTGGAGGAAGTTATTTGCAGAGCAACTTGACCTTTTTTAGGCCTGTTGATAGGCTTTGATCAGCTAATCCGGAGTACTTTCATTCTAGGCATAGTTTATTTCTAATACTAAGTTGTTTTCCTTCTGAGGTTTCTAGTGAATGGTCTGGATGTTTGATGAGACCTCTCCATTCTGGATGGTCAGAACTGAAATTTTTCTTATCAGTGTGCAACTCTGAGAATTTTGCGTCTTACAGGTACCTAGTACTTCTTTGCACAGTCTTAAAAAGTTTCATTATATGTCACAGACTAAAGGCAGCCCTGTTTACATTTCTAGAGCATTTTCTGTGGACTTCCATCCTCTCTGGTAATCTTACCTGAAATTTCCAGTTGCCTCAGCCTCTGCAAACTCTGATCTCAGGCTCCTTCACTGAGTGAGACCAGTGGACTATTCTATTGTTTCCCCTTCCTGTGGCATATTCTTGAGTGTGCTACCAGGTTGAAAGGCAGGGCAATAACACTTATTACAGTTATTTCCTTTCCTGATCTCACAGTTTTGTCCAATGTCTGAAAACAGTTGTTTAATATATTTTGACTAAGTGTCTATTGTTTTTTAGAGTGCGTGGGTAAATCTGGTATCAGTTATTTTGGCATGGCCTGAAGCTGAAGTATTTCATATGGATTTGAAGATCACTTTCCAGGTTTTCATTTTTAAAAATCCTAGTGAGATTTAGTTGGAGCTTTCTTCAGTATAGAGTAATTTGCAACAAGTTAACCAATTTTTTATAGAGACTTCCTATCATGGTAGATGTTTCATTTAGATCTTTTTTCATGTCCTCTAGGAAGTTTTAAAATTTTATCCCTTAAGAAGTAGTTCATCATTTCTCATATTTACTCGATTGATATAATACATTTAAACATATGGAACATGAAAGAAATGGGTAGTGATATTTTATTACCATTTTATATTTGATTTAATAGTTTCTTATGTAAGTGGTATTTGTGAAAAAATAGTTTAAAAACCACTGAATTTGACTTTCCTTTTCTGCTTTTGGATCTGCATGTCCTGCATTCTTGCTTTACCACACAGAACATATCTTGGACTATGTACATCCTGCAAAGGCAAGCCCAGTGACTGAGTAATGTCTAGTTGATCTCATGGTGCTTTTAATATGGGTTTTGCTCATATCTAGTAGTATTGCACACTTTTTCATGAGTTTATGGGATAATTCATAAAACTTGTTCAGTGAAGTGCTTATTCAAACCCATTTTTTGGGTTGCTTATGTTTTTAGCCTTTTTTTAAATTAAAAAAAAATATTTTTTTTACAATTCAATTTTATTGATGCATATTACTAAAGCATACAATCCATCCAAATTGTACAATCAACGTTATGTGGTATAATCACATAGTTGTACATTCACCCTTCAATCATTATTAAAGCATTTTCATTATTCTAATAATAATAAAACAAAACACAAAGAAAAAACTCTTCCTCTAAGTAATCACCTCTCAATCTTTCTGTAATTCACTTGCTGTACATATCTGCTGTTCTGTTTCTTTCTCTTTAATTTATTTGTATATACTTTTGTATAGATGGAGTCAAACAATATGTAGTACCTTCTGTCTAGTTTCTTTCACTTAGTATACTTCCTTTATTTTTACACTTAAAGGAAGAACATTAATATATTACAAAATACTACTCTCCATAGTTTGCTTTGATTGTATTTTTGCCTGATATTAAAATCTTGTAACAGTAATGTATATTTATTCACTCTCAAAGAAAAACAGTCTTATATATTCAACATTACTAGTACTCATATTTCACATGAGGTTTCACTATGCTATACAATCACGTTACGTTACGTTTTTATTATTAGAAGCTATCCTTCTAATAATACACATGACCTTAGAATTTCCCTTTCAACCACCATCATACCCATATATTAGCACTGCTAATTACAAACAATATGATGTGCTTTTACCATTTTTATTCATTTCCAAAGATGTATGAAAAACAATTTTATCAATTTGGCACAGATTAACCCTCGATTTTCCATTCTCTAACATTCTATTTTCTGGTGACCTATATTCTAATGCTTAACTTCATGAGTTTACACAATCTATTTAGTTCATAATAGTGCAATCATACAGGATTTGTCCTTTTTTATCTGGCTTACTTCACTAACATAGTGTCCTCCAGGTCCATCCATGTTGTCACATGCTTCATGACTTCATTTCTTCTTATAGCTGCATAATATTCCACCGCATGTATACATCACAATTTTTTATCCATTCATCTGTTAATGGACACCTAGTTTGTTTCCATCTTTTTGCAACTGTGAATAATGCCACTATGAACAGTGGTGTTCATAACAGAAGTTCATAACTTCTGTCCATTTCCAAACTGTTACAATCAACCTAACTATGAATTCTACTTCCCTTCTATCTCCTGGTAACCTATCTTCCAGACTCTACCTCCATGTGCCTGCTCACTGTCCTTTGTTCATAGTGAGAGCATGCATTATTTGTCCTTTTGAGTCTGGCTTATTTTGCTCAACATAAGGACCTCGAGGTTTGTCCATGTTGCATGTGTCAAAACTTCATTCCTTCTTACAGCTGAATATTCTGTGTTAAGTATGTATGACATTGTATTTATCCATTCATCTGTTGATGGACACCTGCGTTGCTTCCATTTTTTGGTAATTGTAAATAATGCCGGTATGAATAATGGTGTGCATAGATCTGTCTATATCTCTTCTGAGTATATATCTAGCAGTGGGATTGCCAGAAAAAGTGACAATTCTACACTTAGCTTCCTGAGGAACAACCAAAATATCCTCCACAGTGGCTGCACAATTCTAATTCCCAACCGTAGTGAATGAGTGTTCTTATTTCTCCACATCTTATCCAACACTTGTAGTTTTATATTTTTTAATAGAAGCCAGTCTAATAGATGTGAAGGAAATATCTCATTATAGTTTTGATTTGCATTTCCCTAATAACGAGTGATGCTGAGCATCTTTCCATGTACTTTTTAGGCATCCGTATTTCCTCTTTGGAAAAGTTTCTGATCAAGTCTCTTACCTATTTTTAAATGTTTTTTTTTTTCTTTTCTTTTTATTATTGAGTTCTAGGGCTTCTATTTATATCCTGGATACTAGACCCTTATTGGATATGTGGTTCTCAAATATTTTCTCCCATTGAGTAGGTTGCCTTTTCACTTTCTTGACAGACTCCATTGAAGCACAAAAGTTCTTAATTTTGTGGAGATCCCAATTATATATTTTTTCTTTCATTGCTTACACCTTGGGTTTAAAGTTCATGAAACCATTGTCTACCACAAGGTCATGTAGATGCTTCATACATTATCTTTCAGGAGCTTTATGGCCCTGGCTCTTATATTTAGGTGTTTGATCCATCTTAAGTTAACATTTGTATAGGGTGTGAGACAGGAATCCTCTTTCATTCTTCTGGATATGGATATCCAGTTCAACCAGCACCATTTGTTAAAGAGACTATTCTTTCCCAGATGAGCAGACTTGAAAACCTTGTTGAATATCAATTGGCCGTAGATGTATAGGTTTATTTCTGATCTCTCTATTTGTTTCCATTGATTAATATTTCTATCCTTGTGCCAATATCATACAGTTTTGACCACTGTACCTTTGTAGAATGTTTTAAAGTTAGACAAATCATAAAGCAGTCCTCCACCTTCATTTTTCTTTTTCAAGCTGTTTATGGCTATTTGGAGTCCCTTACCCTTTCAAATAAATTTGATAATTGGCTTTTCTCTTTCTGTAAAAATGCCTTTTTAAATTCTTATTGGGATTACATGGAATCTGTAAATTCATTTAGATAGAATTGGTATCTTAATGATGTTTTGTCTTTCAACCCATGAATATAGAATATACTTCCATTTATTTAGATCTTTGATTTCTTTTGTCAATGTTGTGTAGTTTACTTTGTACAAGTCCTTTACATCTTAATTAAGTTTAATCTTAGAAATGTTATTCTTTTAGTTGCTATTGTAAATGGAAGTTTTGCTTGATTACTCCCTCAGATTGTTCATTTATTAGTGTAAAGAAATACTACTGATTTTTGCATGTTAATCTTATATCTCACCACTTTATTAAACTTGTTTTTCAGCTCTAGTAGCTTTCTGTAGATTTTTTCAGGACTTTCTATATATAGGGACATATCACCTCCAAAAAGTGAAAATTTTACTTCTTCTTTTTCAGTATGGAAGCATTTAAAAATTTTTCTTGCCCAAGTGCTCCAGCAAGAACTGTTAACACAATGTTGGATAAAAATGGTGACATTATACATCCTTATATTGTTCCAGATCTTAGAAGAAAGGCTCTAGACTTTCACCATTAAGTATGATGTTAGTTGTGTGTCTTTCATATATGCCCTTTATCGTGTTGAATGAGTTTCCTTGTATTCCTATCTTTCAAAGTGTTTTTATCAAGAAAGGATGCTGAATTTTGTCAAATGGCTTTTCTGAGTCAATAGGGATGATAGGTAATTTTCTCCATTGGTCTGTTAATATGGTGTGTTACACTAATTGATTTTCTCATGTAGAACCATCCTTGCACTACAGGGACAACACCTATTTGATCATGGTGCATAATTTGGATGATGTGTTGTGGGATTTGATCTGCAAGAATTTTGTTGAGGGTTTTTGCATCTAAGTTCGTTAGAGAAATTGGTCTGTTATTTTCTTTTTTTGTAGTGTCTTTATGTGGCTTTGGTATTAGGGTGATGTTGGCATCATAGAATGAATTAATTAATGTTCCCAGCTCTTTGATTTTTTGGAAGAGTGTGCAAAGGTTTGATGTTAGCTCTTTTAGGAATGATTGGTAGAATTCAACTGTGAAGCCATCTGGTCCTGGGATATTTTGGTTGGAAAGGTTTTTGATGATTGATTCAATCTCATGACTTATGGTTAGTGGGTTATATCCCACTGCTAGATATAACTTATGGTTGAGGTCTTCTATTTCTTCTTTCAATAGTACAGGTTGTTTGTGTGTTTCTAGAAATTCACCCATTTAATCTAAATTGTCCTACCTGTTTGCATGAAGCTTTTCAGAGTATCCTCTTATGATATTCCTTATTTCTGTGGGGTCAGTAGTCATGTACCCACATGATTTTATTTATTTGCATCTTCTCTCTTTTTTGATTTTATTTATTTGCATCTTCTCTCTTTTTTTCCTTGTTAGTCTTGCTAAGGGTTTTTCAATTTTATTCTTCCTCTCAAAAAACAGTTTTTGGTTTTGTTAACTCTCTGTTGCTTTTTATTCTTAATTTCATATATTTCTGCTTTAATCGTTGTTATTTCTTTCCTTATGCTTTCTTTGGGATTAGTTTGCTTTTCTTTTTGTAGTTCTACCAGATGTGAAGTTCCATCATTGATTTTAGCTCTCTCTCTTTTTTTTTTTTAAGATTTATTTATTTACATTATTTATTTATTTATTTTTATTAATTCCCCTCCCCAGATGGTTTTCTCATCTATCTGAACATTGTTTGCTCACCTTCTTCAGGAGGTACTGGGAACCAAACGTGGGACCTCCCACATGGAAGGCGAGTGCCTAACAGCCTGAGCCACATCCACTCCCTGCAGGCTGTGGTGTCTGCTGGCTTGTGGCATTTGCTCATTTAGGCATCTGCTCATTGTAGCAGGGGGTGGCATCTAGCTCATTGCAGCAGGATGCAGAATCTAGCTCATTATGGTGGGGAGTGGTGTCTAACTCATTGCAGCAGGTGCGAGCATCTGCTCCTCTTGTCTTAGGAGGACCAGGACCCGAACCCGGGACCTCCCAAGTAGTACGTAGGTGCTCAACTGTTTGAGTCACATCTGCTTCCCTTCTTTTTTAATGTAGGCATTTACAGCCATAAGTTTCCCTTTCCGCACTACCTTTGCTGCATCCCATAAGTTTTAATATGTTGTGTTCTCATTTTCATTTGCTTTAAGATATTTACAGATTTCTCTTACAATTTCCTCCTTGAACTAGTGAATGTTTAAGAGTGTTGTTTAATTCCCATATATTTGTGAATTTTCCAGTTCTCCACTCATTATTGGTTTTTAGCTTCATTTCATTGTCATCAGAGATACTGCTTTGTGTAATTTCAATATTTCTAAATTTGTTGAGAATTTTTCTATGACCTAACATGTGGTCTATCCTGGAGAATGATCCATGAGCACTTGAAAAGAATGTGTGTCTGAAGTTCTGTATATTTCCATTGGACCTAGTTCCTGTAATGTATTATTCAAGATCTCACTTTCTTAATTGATCCTCTGTTGAGATGTTTTGTCTATTCCTGAGAGTGCTGTATTGATGTCCCCCACTATGACTGTAGAGGAATCTTTATCTCCCCTTAGTTTTGTATTTGCATATGTTTTGAGGCACCCTGGTTAGGTGCATAAATATTTATGATTGCTCTATTTTCTTAGTAGGTTGCACCTTTTATTAATATATAATGGCCTTCTTTGTCTCTTAGAACAGTTTTTTATTTAATGTCTATTTTGTCTGATATTAGTATAGCTACTCCAGACCATTCTTTATTACTGTTTGCATGGCAAAAGGTTTTCCAAACTTTCACTTGCAACCTATTTGTGTACTTCAGTCTAAGGTAATTCTCTTGTAGAAAGCATATAGATGGGTTATATTTATTTAATCCATCCTGCCAATCTCAGTCTCTTTATTGGGGAGTTTAATCCATTAACATTCAATGTTAGTACCTTAAAAGCAGTACTTACTTCAACAATTTTTATTTAGATTATATATGTCATTTTATTTTTGCTTTTCTTTTTACCATTTATTTACTGTTACTACTAGTCTTCTTTTCTACATTCTCCTCCAACCCTCTCTCTCCTGTCTTTTCCTTTCAACCTGCAGAACTCCCTTTATGGTGTCTTGAAGGGCAGAACTCTTGTTGACAAATTCTGTTAACTTCTGTTTATCTGTGAATATTTTGAACTCTCCCTCATTTTTGAATGACAATTTTGCTAGATACATAATTCTTTAGTAAAAGATTTTTTCTTTCATAACCTTTATGTCATACCACTACCTTCTTGCCTCCATGATTTCATATGAGAAATCAGCACTTAATCTTCTCTTAACCAACACATATGTGATGGATCTCTTTACTCTTCCTGCTTTCAGGAGTGTCTTTAGCATTTGACAATCTGATTATTATGTGTCTTGGAGTAGATCTGCTAGGATTTGTTCTATTTGGAGTATGCTCTGCTTCCTGGACATGTATATCCATGTCCCTCATAAGAGTTGGGAAGGTTTTGGGCATTATTTCCTCTAGCATGTCTTCTGCCCCTTTTCCCTTCTTTTCTCCCTCTGGAAGAAGTATATGCTTGTGAATTTTGTGCTCTTATTCAACTCCCTTAGTTTCTGCTGATTTTTTTCCTTTGTCTTTCTATTTTACTATCAGTATGGCTTCAGATATCTTATCATCCCCTTTGCCAATTCATTCCTCTGCATGTTGATATCAGCTTTTGTGTGATTCCAGTGTATTTTTCATTTCTTCCATTGTGCCTTTTATTACCATAATATGTGTTATTTTTTTATGTGTTTACAATTTCTTCTATATGTTCACCCAATGTCTTCTTAATATCCTTTATCTCTTCCCTCATCTCATTGAATTGATTTAGGGTATTTTTTGGAACATCTTTAATTAGTTGTTCCACATTCTGGGTCTCCTCCTGCTTTTTAGTTTGTTCATTGGACTGGCGGCAATATCTTCCTGTTTTTGTGAATGGATTATAATTTTTTGCTAATGTCTTGACACCTGTTTATTTTGATGGGTTTATTCTGTTGGTCAGTTTCTGTTTCTTGCTTAGGTTTTTATTTTTGTCTGTCTTTATTTTAAAGTTCTTCATTGACAC
>JAQZBX010087904.1:0-12811 GCA_029593785.1 Cabassous unicinctus | reverse complement strand
AAGAGAGAAAAGAAAGGAAAAAATTGAGCCAGGGCTCAGAGAGTTGAATGACAACACAAAATGCAAAAACATGCGTGTCATGGGAGTTCCAGAAGGAGCAGAGAAGGGAAAAGGGGCAGAAAGAGTATTTGAGGAAATAATAGCTGAAAATTTCCCAACTCTCAAGAAAGAAATGAACTTACATGTCCAAGAAGCACACCATATCCCAATCAGAATAAATCCAAATAGACCTACTCCAAGACACATACTACTCAGAATGTCAAATGTCAAAGATAAAGAGAAAATTCTCAGAGCAGTAAGGGAGAAGCAAACTATCCCATACAAGGGACGTCCAGTAAGACTTAGTGCAGATTTCTCTTCAGAAACCTTGGAGACAAGAAGACAGTGGTATGATACAATTAGGATACTGAAATAGAAAAACTGCCAGCCAAGAATTATCTTTCCAGAAAAATTGTCCTTCAAATATAAAGGTGAGTATAAAATATTCACAAAAAAAACAGAAACTAAGAGAGTTTGCAAAAAAAAAAAAAAATCCAACTTTGCAGGAAATATTAAAGGAAGCCTTAGAACCTGAAAGAAAAAGACAGGAGAGAGAGGCTTGGAGGAGAGTATAGAAGAAAGAATAGCAGAAAGGATAAATAAAAGAATAAAAAGACAAACAAAAATAAGGTATGCATATGAAAACCAAAGAATAAAATGGAGGAAGCAAATAGAGCATTTACAGTAATATCATGGAATGTGAATGGATTAAACTCCCCAATCAAAAGATATAGGCTGACAGAACTGATAAAAAAACATCAGCCATCCATATGCTGCTTACAAGAAACTCACCTTACATCCAGGGATACAAACGGGTTGGAAAAGATATTCCACACAAAAAGTAACCAGAAAAGAGCAAGGGTAGCTATACTAATATCAGACAAAACATACCTTAAATGCAAAAAAAGTTATAAGAGATACAGAAGGCCATTGTATATTAATAAAAGGGACAATCTACCAGGAAGATATAACAGTCATAAATATCTATGAACCTAACCACAGTGTCCCAAAATACATGAGACAAATTCTGGGAAAACTGAAGGGAGAAATAGACATCTCTACAATAATCGTTAGAGACTTCAACACCCCACTCACATTATTAGATAGAACAACTAGACAGAAGATCAACAAGGAAACAGAGAACTTGAACACTATGATAAACAAGTTCAACAGACATATACAGAACATTGCATCCAAATTCAGTGGGTTTTACATTCTTCTCAAGTGCCCCTGGACCTTTCTCCAGGATAGACCACATGTTAGGACACAATGCAGCTCTCAATAAATATAAAGCGATTGAAATTATACAATGCACCTTTCTCAGATCATAATGGAATGAAACTGGAAATCAATAAAAGACAGGAAAAAAGTAAATTTGCAAATGTGTGGAGGCTGAACAACACACTCCTAAATAATCAGTGGGTCAAAGAAGAAATTGCAAGAGACATCAGTAAATATATTGAGACAAATGTAAATGAAAACACAACTTATCAAAACTTATGGATACAGTGAAGGCAGTCTTGAGAGAGAAATTTATAGCCTTAAATGCCTATATTGAAAAAGAAGGAAGAGCACAACTCAAAGATTTAACTGAACAACTAGAGAAACTGGAAAAAGAATAGCAAACCAATCCCAAAGCAAGCAAGAGGAAAGAAATAATAAAGATTAGAGCAGAAATAAATGAAATTGAGAACAACAACAAAAAAAAAATAGAGAAAATTGACAAAACCAAAAGCTGGTTCTTTGGGAAGATCAATAAAATTGACAAACCCTAGCTAGACTAACAAAGGAAAAAGAAAGAAGATGCAAATAAATACAATTAGAAATGAAAAGGGGGAAGTTACAACTGACCCCACAGAAATTAAAAGAATCATAAGAGGATATTATGACAAACTGTATGCCAACAAACTAGACAACCAAGATGAAATGGACAAATTTCTAGAAATGCACAACCAACCTACACTGATGCTACAAGAAATACAAGAACCAATCACATTTAAGGGGATTGAATCCATCATCAAAAAATCCCCAGCAAAAAAAAGTCCAAGACCAGATGGCTTCACAGGTGAATTCTACCAAGCATTTTGAAAAGAATTAACAGCAATCCTGTTTAACCTCTTCCAAAAAATTGAAGACGAGGTAAAATTACTCAACACACACACATTTTATGAAGCCAACATTATCCTAATACCAAAGCCAGATAAAGATACTACAAGAAAAGAAAATTACAGACCAATCTCTCTAATGAAGATAGTTGCAAAAATTCTCAACAAAATACTTTCAAATCGAATCCAACAGCATATCAAAATACTTATACATCTTGACCAAGTGGGATTTATTCCTGGTATGCAAGGCTAGTTCAACATAAGAAAATCAATAAACATAATACACATTAACAAAATGAAGGAAAAAAACACGATAATCTCAATCAATGCAGAAAAGGCATTCAACAAAATCCAGCATCCTTTTTTGATACAAACACTTCAAAAGATAGGAATAAAAGGAAAATTCCTCAACATGATAAAAGGCATATATGAAAAACCCACAGCCAACATCATACTCAATGGGGAAAGGTTGAAAGCTTTCCCTCTAAGATCGGGAACAAGACAAGGATGCCCACTGTCACCATTGTTATTCAATACTGTAAGAGAAGTTCTAGCTAGGGCAATTAGACAAGAAAAAAAATTAAAAGCATCCAAATAGGAAAAGAAGTAAAACTCTGTTTGTGGGTGACATGCTCCTGTACTTAGAAAATCCTGAAGTATCCATGACAAAGCTACTTGAGCTAATAAATGAGTTCAGCAAAGTGGCAGGATATAAGATCAATATGCAAAAATCAGTAATGTTTTTGTACACTAGTCTTGAACAATCTGAGTAGGAAATTAGGGGGGAAATTCCATTTTCAATAGCAACAAAAAGACTCAAATACTTAGGAATTAATTTAACCAAAGAAATACAGGACCTATATGCAGAAAACTACAAAACAATGCTAAAAGAAATTTAAAAAGACCTAAACAAATGGAAATACATTCAGTGTTCATGGATTGGAAGAATATCGTGAAGATGTCAGTCTTACCCAAACTGATTTATAGATTCAATGCAATACCATCAAAATCCCAACAGCTTACTTTACAGAATTAGAGAAGGCAATTACCAAATTCATCTGGAAGGGTAAGTGCACCCGAATAGCCAAAAGCATTCTTAAAAAGAAGAGCGACATGGGAGGAATTTCACTGCCTGACCTTGAAACATATTAAAAAGCTACAGTGGTCAAAACAGCATGGTACTGATATAATGATAGACACATCGATCAGTGGAATAGAACTGAGAACCCAGAAATAAACCCTCACCTATACAGTCAACTGGTTTTCAACAAACCTACCAAGTCCATGTTAACAGGACAAAACAGTCTTTTCAACTATAACCAAAAGAATGAAAGAGGACCCCTATCTCACCCCCTATACAAGAATCAACTCAAAATGGATCAAAGACTTAAATATAAAAGCCAGGACCATAAAACTACTAGAAGAAATGTTGGGAAACATCTTCAAGACCTTGTAGAAGGTGGTGGTTTCTTGGACCTTACACCCAAAGCATGTGCAACAAAGGAAAAAAAATAGATAAATGGGACCTCCTCAAAATTAAACACTTTTGCACCTCACAGGACTTTGTCAAAAAGGGTGAAAAGGCAGCCAACTCAATGGGAGAAAATATTTGGAAATCACATATCTGGCAAGGGTTTAATATCCAGGATATATAAAGAGATGTTACAACTCAACAATAAAAAGACAAATGACCCAATTAAAAGAATGGGCAAAAGACGTGAATAGACATTTGTCCAAAGAAGAAATACAAATGGTAAAAAAACACATGAAGAAATGCTCAACATCACTCATTATTAGGGAAATGCAAATCAAAACTCTAATGAAATATCATCTCATACCTATCAGAATGGTCACTATTAAAAAGACAGAGAACTACAAGTGTTGGAGAGGATGTGGAGAGATAGGAACACTTATTCACTGTTGGTGGGAATGTAGAATGGTACAGCTACTGTGGAGGACTGTTTGGCAGTTCCTAAAGAAGTTGAGTATAGACTTGCCACATGACCCTGCAATACCACTACTGGATATATAACCAGAAGAACTGAGAGAAGAGACACGAACAGACATCTGCACACCGATGTTCATAGCAACATTATTCACGATTGCCAAAAGTTAGAAACAACCCAGGTGTATATCAACCGATGGATGGATAACAAACTGTGATGTATTCACACGATGGAATATTATGCAGCTGTAAGAGAAATGAAGTCGTAAAGCATATGACAACATGGATGAATCTGGAGGACATTATGTTGAGTGAAGCAAACCAGACACAAAAGGACGAATACTGTATGATTGCTTTACTATGAACCAAATATGTTGTGTAACATATTGTATGATTCAAAAAAAAATTTTCCATGTATCCAGTGCATTTAATTGAGAAATATGTTTTTATTCAACTGTGTTTTCTTTTTAGTTTTTTATTGTTCATATTTCAATTATTAAATGAACAAAATAAAGTTATAAAAAGAATTTTAAAAAAAAGAAAAGAAAACTTTAATTTATTTTTACAGATAAGTCATGATTTATATGATTATACAATATGATAGTCACATTGCAGGTCTATATAACATTAGAGGTAAGCAGGTGCTTTTACAACTACTGTGAATTAACACATCTTCCTCCCATTAAGAAGTAAGGCATGTTCCCTCCCTTTGAACCTGGACAGGCTTGTGATGGCTTTGACCAATAAAATATGGCAGAAGCGACACAATATGACTTCTGAGGCTACATCAGAGGCCATGCATGCCTTGTCTTGTTTTTTTGTTTTTTTTGAACACTGACTGTTGAACCCCTGATGCACCATGTGAGGCATGAGAAGTCTAGTGACTTTAAGAGTACCCTGATAGAGATGTGAGTTCAGGCACCAGACATGTGAATTAAACCATCTTGAGCCCTCCAGACCATTTGCCAGCTGAACACATCTGAAAGGCGTCTGATGATACCATGAGGGTTAGAGGAACCACCTCATGAACACTGCCTGAATTTCTGATCCTCCAAATCATGACTAATAATAAAATTAATATTGTACAATATTTTCCTATATAAGAGGGGTTAACTGGAACAAATACATTTACCTTTAAAGAACTGAAGGATGCAAGGGGTTCTACAAGGCTGGAGAAATGTCTTCCTTTTGGCTAATTAAAAGAAACTTGTGTCTTTTTTGTTAACTTGATTCACCATGAACATATTGTAGTACATATTTTTTTTCCTAAAGTAATTCAAATGTGGATGCAGTTAGGGGAAAAAAACAGACATTCCTAAATATCGTAAAATATAGATATTTTATTTTTTATGTTAAACACACCAACTACTATTTAAATATTTAGTCATTCATTCATTCCTTCAATCATCTCTACTTCAGAGAATAAATCTTTATTTTGGCCTAACTACATACTGAGCATTATGCAAAGCATCGGAGATATAGTAATGAGACACATACTATTTTCCCCTCAAGACTTTGCAGTTTAAATAAATAATACTAATACTTCAAAAAAATCTAATATATATATATTTCTTTCCATGTGAAATACACTCAGTTCTTCATTTGTTTTTTTAATCTGTTAAATCATCTTTTCAATTTCTGGTTTCAAATGTCATCACAGAAAGACATTTTCATGTCATGGGCAGTCAGTCCATTGAATAATGAATACAACAGACTAATTGATACAGTAGAAACCCTTTTAATATAAACACTATACAATTGTGCACATATATACAATTTGCTTAGTTGAAGGGAAATAGTTATGGATAAAAATTGAATTACCTAATATAAAATATAATTAATATTTATATCAGATTTCCCACTGTGAGTTCATATTTTGCTTCATACTTTTATGTGTTTAAGAATTTTGTATTTAAAAAAAAATAATTGGAAACTGTTTCAGTCAATTGTTACCAAATCAATTGGTTATTTGTCTTTGGGACAGGAAATATGAAAAATATAAAGGGTGAAGTTATGATTGATCCCAGTTTTGAAGTTTCATTAGCAAAATATATATTAAGAAATAGGTCCTAAAAATCATAACTGTACATTTGGCTCTTGGTTACTGAAAACGTGTAACCCCTTATGAAATCATTATATCACATCATAAATATTCAAGTTTTTCTTGAGTACAAAGAATTTCTTTTTTTCATTTCTTATTACAAATGATTAAAATTGGGGGTGCCAATAATGTATGAAACATTTAGAGATCCATGAGGGGCCAGGGCATAGAGGAAGACTAATGCTGGAGCAAAGGACATCTAGACTGAAAGGAAGGCCAGGTGAACATTGAAGGAAATCCTAACACAAATAATTTACAAATTCCATGCAGGAGTCACAAAGAAGGACATGTGGAGAAGTCTGGCTACATGCACTTACATACTGATGCTGTGGGAGATCATGTGGTGCACAAAATGATTTTAAGTGGCAGAACAACAAAGTGAAATTGAATTCCACATTGTGAAAGCTATTTTCCATTTACTTCTTTTAAACCATCTTTTACTTCTTCTGAATATAGTAAAAGATTCTGTTTGGTGCTGGTGTGTCCTGGATACCATTCTAAAACTTGCTTATTCTTAAAAAGAACAGGTTTCTGGCTCAGAGCCTTCAAAAAGAACACCATTTTGGTAGAATATAATTACACAGCTTTGTTTTATTTTATTTACACATTTACTTTAAATTTTTTTTGGTCAAATGACACTTATTTTCCCATTTATAATATTGGACAAAATAGGCTTTCCTGAATGCTGGAAAGCTGGACTTGAAAATTCGATGAGGCCCATGTTGTCACTATCCCATCTGTCTCCTCCTGAATGAGGATGTATCTTTACAGGGTCTGTATTGATTACATAACCAAATCCCAAACCCATCTGTACATCTTGTGTCCAAATCTTATAAATACATCCAGATTTTGACCCTCACCACTTAAACCATAACCTTGCTAGTCCAAGTCACTGTCCCTTACTTGAATTATAGCCACAACTTCCAACTGATCTGCTAACTCCTACCCCTTCCCCTATACTCCATTCCCAAAGAGAAACCAAATTTTCTCATTGAAAATGTTAATCAGATCATGCAACATCTTCCAATGTCTCCCCATTTTCCCATTTTACCTATATATTTGCAAGAGTTACAAGGTTGTGTTAGGAGCTGACTACTGGTTACCTCCCTGATCACATCTATTTTTACCCTCACTGACCTCCATGATGTTCCTTGAATTTCCTTGGAACACTCCCTTCTCAGATCCATTGCATTTGTTGTTCCCTCTGCCTGGAAGACTTTCCTCCTAGATACCTACATAGCTTACTCCCTCATCTCCTTGCTCAATTTCATCTCCTTGAGGCCTTCCTGAACCACCTGGTTTAAAATTATGTTTCCTATTCATCCTATACTCACCACCTTGGCACCTCAGTCTCCCTTCCCTACTTGGTTTCTCCCTATCACTTATGTCCCTGAAGATTAATACATACTTTACTTATTTTGCTTATTGTCAGTCTCTCAACAAGAGAATATTTTTTGTCTGTTTTGTTAATTGCTGAGTCCATACTGCCTATTTTAGTGCCTAGTACAACAAAAAATATTTGTCAAATGAATGAATGAATCAATGAATGAATGAAACTTGTAAATAGTCCCTGAAAAGTAAGTTCATAAATTGTCAGTGTAAGTTTTTCTGGATCAGTGATATAAATCCCATGTATAAAATAGTAGTAAAATAATAAGTATTGAGATCTGCCAAGTCTAGTGAAAATATACCTCCAGAAGACAGTTTCAGCAGCAGCTGAAGCTGCCCCTGGGAATCCCAAGACAAAGGGAGGCTGTGCTGAGATATACTACATCTATCCCCACCATTTGGGGACACCTCCAACCTGAAGACTCTTTGTACTCTTAGCTGGTTAAATTGGTGCTAGTAATTTAACACCAATGAACGAACATATGTGGGCTCTCTCACCAATGTTTTATCACCAGCATGCTACAGTGGTAATGAAATTATTAATTTAAAGTAATTTATTTTAAAAGGACTATTTTTAAATGAGTCACCATTCAGATAGGTTAAAATCCATGAAGAACTGTGCAAAAGACTGAAATATTAGAAAATTTTTCCTTGTTATATAGATTATTTGGATGGAACTGGGCTAGGGAATAGGCTGTACATAAAAGCCAAGATTTTGTTCAGTAGAGGATAGATCACTTGGGATACTCAGAACTTATTGTATTTTAGGTTAACGGTATTTTACAAGTTGGTATTTGTATACGCTAACTTCAAAAGATGATCCAATGATTAAAAACACAACAAAAAGAAATGATTTAGCTAGCAAAGTGGCAAATACAATTAACCACTTACAACTTTTACTGTTTCAGTCTCCATATAACTCATGTTCCTAAGAACATTATTCCTTCAAGAAGGTTGAATATTAATGCAAATATTTTCAGTTAAATTAAATTCTGTCAATAATTTTACTAAATGGTGCCTTTTCATTTTAATAAGAATTAAAAAAATATTAGCTCTTTACAATTTCCATTCACCAGTTTTCAAAGCCCATGCTTTGTTATTCCTCATAAATACCGAAAATGCTATGGTTCAGTGGTGGATTTACACAGCCCAAATGACAGGATGCTGAACAAGCAGGAAAGACAAGCTGATCCCTCACCCTCTCCATTATCACCATGCTCTCTAAGCTCTCTCTGTTTTTCATTTCACATCATGTATCAGTAAAAATGTGGCAATGACAAGGTAATAGAAGGATGATTAGCTTTAATGTACTCCCTTTCATGTTTGTAGTTAGAGCAAATATGAACTAATTTATACCCCTAGCTATTTTTCTTTTCGGTGTGTATTGTAACAAATGTGAAAATTGCTGGTTTAAGTGCAATCGATCAATTGAGATAAATGCAAGTCGAGTTCGATGAATCTTTAACACATTCCCATAAGGGAGCCTTCTTCATAAGGACTGTTAGTAATTTCTATGTCAGCATAAAGACCTGGGAACTCAGGGTTTTGGTAGGTGACATAGATTTTTTGATTAAGCAAGTGAGTCAAATAGCAACAAATCAAAATAGCAAACAATTGGGTGGTGCGGAACAAAGATATCACAAGAGCTTGCATTTGATTTTAAAGATGTATTTTATGTTTTCAACAATACAGCTAATCAATATTTTGAAAGGATTTGGTCAACTATAAGATCCTGTAGGTAGTTAGCTCTGAATAACTCTAAATGAAGTATACTCAATTTATTTACTTTTATTATTAAGGATTCTATTCCTGGATAACTTTTAAATAGTGAAATGCAACCAGAATGATTATTAGAATTTTTATCAAATTTAATAATATACATAGTATTTCAATAGTGAAAGCCTTCAGTCAATTTGCAAGGTATGTAAAAATATAAATTGGCTCAAGGCTAATGGAAACATATATGTGTGTGTATGTATATGTATATATCCCATTTAAGGCTGACTATGTTGATTATAGGGCTTTGTTGTAAATCCACTTTTTGTTTAAGCAATAAATATTAAGCAACCTATCTATGCTGACTCTAATATTAACTTTGCATGGTAGATTGATGAGAGCAAGAGTGAAGTATAGGTATAGCAAAGTTCAATTTTGAAAAATCTGGCATTTTTATGTAATATTTTACTTTGCAATAAGATGTGTTAATTTATAAAAAATGGAACAAAATATGTTTATAATCCTTCCTAAGAACATCATACATTTATATTCAGGAAAGAAATGGAGATTTTTTCAAAATTCCCCAAGGGATTGGCAAATAATTTTTATAGACTACATCTGAAAGAATTATGAAGAGTTAAGTTAGTATGTGGCAGGTAAATTGAGATGTGTATCAAAAAAACACCATTTTATTCAGACCAATTTCATAATACAAAATTCTAGGAAATGATTACAAAGATGAGTTTATATATCCTGTCCAGGGTTAGGGGAGAATATAGGGGAAATTTGGAAATAATATATATTATAAAACTTTCTGACTTTTTCTGATTTAATAATGTATTCTGATATTATTGGCATTAAAAATTTATGTTTGTATGTGTATGTGTAAATGTGTGTGTGAATAATCTAAAATCAGGGCCTCAGATATAAATAATCCAAACACATATACTATCTGGAAGACATTTATAACTTCAAAAACATCTAGATACTCCTCAACTAAAAATAGTGTTTTCTTGATTCCCTGTACTTGGTGGCAATGATCTGGTTCAATCAAACAACTAAAAATGAATGTAGAGTTTCAGCCTCAACATGTATAGAAATTAGAAGTCATCTCCCCACGTACTAACGATAAGAAAAACCTGGGCAAACATAAAGGCAACGACTTTTCTTGAACCCGTCAGAGATGTGAGGTTGTAGGCCAAAATTCCAGCATGAAATGTGGAGAAATTGGTGTATCTGGAAAGATACAGCTAATATTTGTTTACATGAAGCAGAAGCTGTTGAGAGTCATTAAACAGATAGGAATACTTACATGGTAATTTTGACAAATTGCTAGAGGTTGAATGTGGACTAGCATGAGAGTGAGAAATTCCTGGGGGTTGCAGACTTGTGGGGGGTTGGGGAACACTTTCCAGGATTTTATCTCAAATTCTCACAGTGTAGATTTGAGAAAGCTAACCTCAGGGCTCTGGCCAGAGGAGGGATAGAGTATTCCCTGTGAAATATACTCAGATCCATCTCCATAACAAAGACCTACACTACAAGGGAAAAACACTTTCCCAGAGCCTTCTTCCAGTTAGGGGAAGCTCATTTCTCCCACTTGCTTCCCCCCTCTTGGCTTCCTGTCTCACCCAGAATGGAAATAAAATAGGAACATAGTCAACAGGAGTCAAGACTTCAAGGAAATAGATTATGAATGCTGCAGCCAGGAAAGGGGGTAGAAGGAAAATTCAACTACTAAAGAAACACTTATGAAGGTCATGGATTGAGACACAGCCCAAATCAAACACTGAGACTTAACTGGAAGATTACAGAATGTTCCCCTTTCCCTATACCCAACAACCATGCCAACAGGGCTCCAGTATAAAGATGGACTACAGCTAGAAGAGCTGCAAGACAGAGTACTCTAGATGAATTTGAAACTTTTGGCATCTACAGCTACAGCAAATGTTAAACACAGCCCAATTCCTAGCCAGGTTAACATAAATCCTCACACTAAAGGCCTTTTTAGCTCAGCTCTTATTAACTGATACAAAATATCCATCATTTCACAAAAAATTACAAGGCACACCAAAAGACAAGACAGAACAATCACCAGACAGGCTTAGGTATAATAGAGTTGGAATTATCAGACAAAAACTTAAAATAACTAAGTTTAAAATGTTAACGGATCAAACAGAAAAAGGATACAACATGCAAAAGAAGAAGGGTAATGTCAGCAGAAAGCTAAAGATTCTAGAAAGAATCAAAATGACATGCTGGAAATAGAGAACATTGTAAAAGAAATGAAGGATACCTTGGATGGGCTCATCATTAAAATTGAAACAACAAGGAAAAGAATCAATGGGTGAGAAAAAGAAAAAAAAGAACAGGGCATCCAAGAACTGCAGGACAACTTTAAAGGGGGTAACATATGTGTAATTATAATAACAGAAGGAGAGGAAAGAGAGAATAGAGCAGAAGAAATATTCAAACTAACAGTAGCTGAGAACTTTCCAAAATTAATGACAGATACCAAACCAGAGATCCAGGAAACACAGAGAACACCAAGCAGGATAAAAATACAGTTACAAAACACACAAAAATACACACACAGCTAGATATATCAGATTCAAATTGGAGAAAAGCAAAAACAAATAGAAAATTCTGAAAAAATCTGGTGGGAAGGTGGTGGGGGGAATAAAACACCTTACCCATAGAAGAAAAGGTGTAAGAATCACAGTGGACTTCCTGTTCAAAATCTGATGTGGCTCAAGAAGTTGAGCACTCCCAGGTTCGGTGTCAGGTGCCTCCTAAAGAAAAAAGCAAACAGACAACGAGCAAAAAAACAGCGAGAGAGAGAAAAAATAAAAACAAAAAACAGAGCAAAAAAACAAAGAGCCAACAGACCAGGGAGCCATCTGGGGGGGTGGGGGAGGGGAGGGACAGGAAGAGATGGGAAAGAATTATTTAAGTGGGCTGAGATAGAGTATCCACCAACCAAAAATTCTATAGCCAGTTAAATTACACTTCAAAAGTGAAGGAGAAATAAAGAATTTCTCAGACAAACACTGAGGGAAACCATTGCAGGATACCTGCTCTGCACACAATGTCAAAAGTTCCTCAGGCAGAAGGAAAAGGTACAGGTCATAAACTAGGATCTACATAGAGAAAGGAAGAAGATCAGAGAAAGTATAATTAAAGGTAAAATAAAATCTTTTATTTTTATTATTCTTAACTGATTGGAAAGATAAATTTGTTTAAAGCAATAATAACAACAGTGCATTGGGTGATTATAGCATATAGGTACATGGAATGAATAATAAAAATGTCACAAGGGACAAGAGGGAAGAATTGGTAATACTCTCTTATAATAAGGTGCCTGGACAACATGTGAAGCAATATAGTGTTATGTGAAGTTAGATTTAGATTAGCTAAAAATGTACATTGTAAAATCTAGGGCAATCAAGAAAAAAGCTTTTAAAGAAGTACAATTGGAGAGGGACAAGATGGCATCAGTTTAGGAGGGCACTCGCT
>JAQZBX010087903.1:0-12809 GCA_029593785.1 Cabassous unicinctus | reverse complement strand
CTGTCTGTGTCCATTCGCTGGGTGACCTTCTGTGTCTGTTTCTTGCCTTCTCTTCTCATTTTTCTCCTCCAGTCTCTTCACCGGGATTCGATCCTAGGGACCTCCGATGTGGGAGAGGGGCACCCTGTCACTTGTGCCACCTCAGTTCCTGGTTTCTGGCATGTCTCGCCTTGGCTCTCCCCTGTGTCTCTTGCTGCATCATCATCTTGCTGTGTGGCTCGGTGGGGCCTGGCTCGCCACGCGCATGCGCGCAGGCCGGTGGCTCGCCTGCTCGCCTTCTATTTTTTTATTTACCAGGAAGTCCCGGGGATCGAACCCAGATCCCTCCCTATGGGAGATGGAAGCCCAACCACTTGAGCCACATGCGCCCCCTGTTGGTTGGTTTTTAAATAGATATAAATTAAATTTAGATTCAATTGTTGGAAGAGTAAAACCAAGCTACACAGTCCCTACAAACCAGGGGAGAGGTTGTTTCATTGGAATCTAACACACTAACGAGAGGATGTCCTTAAAAAGCTGTCTGTTCGCAAGGATTTGGAGTTGTCTCAGGTCACGCTGTCTCTGAGGACAGACGCTGCCAGTGGAAGAGGGTTTTCTCCTGACTCCACACTGCCAGGAGGCACTACGCGGAGACTGATCTCTAGTGAGGAGTATGGCTTAAGTCGCAGCCTTATTCTGGCCACTGCCACCTCCAGGCATGTTCTGTGGAAGCCCATTAGGACAGGCCTGAGGGATGTGTAGCTGAAGAGCCTCCTGCAGCAGAGCACATTCTATGGAGGGCAGAAGCCGCAACAGAGCCTTGGTCATTGAAAGAAGGGTTTTCAATAGAGCAGAGTAGGTTTTTCTCTCATTCTGTGTCTGTCAGGGGGATCCCCAAATGAAACAGAGGGCCGCCTTGCATTAGGATGACTTGAGACTTTTAGCACCTCTTATGGAGGTGTGGTTTGGGTGGGGGCTAACCTCAGAGGTAGTGCAATAACCCGGGGTGAGAAGCAGTGGAGTTCTGGTTATGCTTCCGCATGAGAGGAATGAGCCGATACTGTAAGCAGATGGAGCTGTGGAGAGAAAATCACGCTGAGAGGAGCAGTGACCTTTACAGCTAGTCCAAGGTGAGTCCAGGGAAGGAGACCGAGGCGCGCACGAGGTCAGCTGAGCCCAGCTGGGGGTCAGAGGGGAAGGAGACCAGCTGAGGCAGGGCAGGTGGGAAAGCCCGGCGAGAGCATCTGCGGCCTAAAGACGTCAGCCTCACATTCTCTTCCCCTCGGTCCAATACCACGGAGTAGCCAGCGTGGTATTTTAAAAACCTTTCTCAGACTGTCATTCGTTCGGAGACTCAAAACCCCCAGCAGCTTCCTCTCACACCTGGAATAAATCTAAACGCCTTAGCAGCGCCCACGGGGCCGTGGCCTCTTGGCTCCTGCCTCTTTGCAGCCTCACCTCTGAACACCCTGCCTTCTGCCCCTCAACTCCAGCCGCACTGGCCTTCCTGCTGCTCCAGAGCCCGCCCGCCGCCTGGTTCTTGTCTTGAGGCCTTGACTTTAGTCTCTGTATGAAACACTCTTTGCTTGTTTGACTTCTTCGCATCATTCATGTCATTGCTCAAAGGCCATCATCTTGGAAAGGCCCTGACCACGCTGTCCAGTCTGCAGCCTTTTGCCCATGTCCAGTAGCCCCTTATTCCTGGGCCCCTGAGGCCCCTGACCTAGGTGCCTGTGTTAAATGACCCTGCACCGTCCTGCGGCAGCTGTGCCCCTTCCCCGAGGCAGGAAGTCCATAGGGCCAAGGGGATTTGTCCACCAAGAGTGCACTGCCTTGAGTTAGGCCAACTTGAGAAGCAGCACCACTAGGATGGAGAGATACGTGTGACTGGTCGCAGGGATTTGACCTTACACAGCTGTGGGAGTGATGAAGCAGTCTCTGTAAGGTGGTGTCTGTGTCTGATGCCAGAGCGTCAAGTCCAGAGGGCAGGCTGAGGGGCGAGAAGAGGGATGTAAAGTGCGGGAAATCAAGAGCAAGCTGGAGCCCACAGTCATGAGCCGGAACCCCGTGAAGATCCATTGAAACCTGGGTCCGTTTTTGTTGCCTCCGACCTTACTTGGGTGGGCCTTTTGTTGCAGAGCTAAATGCCTAACACCTGGCCTAGGAGTCGGAGAATGGAAGGAGGAACCAGGGGAGGTGATGCACATGCAGGTTGCAGCTTCATGGCAATGTGACGAGCTAGTAGATAAGCGACAACAATATGTGTCACCTACAAAATGGCTTCCCTTCTGCTCACCAAATCTCCCACGAGAAGGCTACCGGAAAGGGAATTCTGGGAAATCGAATCAGCCTAGCCAAGATGACACATTAAAAAGCCACTCCTAGGGAAGCAGCTGTGGCTCCAGTGGTTGGGCTCCCGTTTACCATACGGGAGGCCCTGGGTTCAATTCCCGGGGCCTCCTGGTGAAGGCAAGATGGCCCGCGTGGCGTGGTGAGCTGGGCAAAGGGAGATAAGACACAGAAAAATGCAAAGCAAATGGACACGGCAAGCACAAGCAGCAAGGGGGGATAAACAAAAAGCCACTACCCTTATTTTAAGTATGTGATAATGGATGGACTTTTTTTTTTCACATCCATCTTTTTTTTTTATTAAAGCAGTTTTATTCACACAACATATAATCCATCCGAAGTGTACAATCAGTGGCTATCAGTATAATTACAGAGTTGTGCTTTCATCACCATAATTAATTTCAGAACATTTTCATTGTTCCAAACATAAAACAAACAAAAAGAAAAAACCCTTACCCCTTATACCTTCTATTATTGACCCTTAGCATTGGTATAGTATCTTTCTTACAATTGATTTTTTTTAAATTACAATATTACTGTTAACTATAGTTGATAATTTTCATTAGTTGTATTTTCCCCATATACCACCCTGTTATTAACACCTTGTAATAGTGACATACATTTGTTACAGTTCATGAAAGAGCATTCTTATATTTGTAGTATTAACCACCAGTCATCGTCCACAACTGGGTTCACTCTGTTATACAGTCCCGTGTTTCATCCTCTAGCTTTCCTCCTAGTGACACACATGATCCTAAACTTCCCTTTTCAACCACAGTCACATGCACTAGTCAGTGCTGTTAATTACCTTCACAATAATGTGCTCCCGTCACCAATGGATGGACTTGATGGTAGCACATTTTAAGGAGTGTAACAAACACTGTTGATTTATGGATGTGATTGTGGCTGAAACGAGGAGTCTAGGGAGGTTAATGTAAGTTGGAGAACAGCTGGCAGATAATATAGGGAATGTATGACAGTGATTTTGGTGGTAGATAAGGATTGTGGTTAATAATATAAATACAGGAATATTCTTTTGCTACAAGGTATGAAGAATATGACGATACACAGGAAATATATAACTAATGTAATTTATAGACTATAGTTAACAATATTTTAATTATAAGAAGGTACTATATTAATGCTAAAAGTTTTAAAAAAAGAATATGGGGTTTGGTTTTGTGAGACTTGATTATGATTAAGCATTTTTTTCTCTTCTTCATTTTGTTTTTCATTAATAAGGAGACCTTGACTATGTCATTTAACTATTCTGTATTCACCTGTGTATCTTTCTGAACACTGGAGGACCAATTGAGACCGTTGTTGTAATTAGATGAGATGAAAGTGCCTGGACAGAAATTTTTAGGATAACGATAACTTGTCAAGCTGCCTTTTGTCTATTTTATTTTTTTTTGTATTTGAAATAAAGTTTGAATAAAAAAAAAACAAAAAAACCACTACCTCCATTTTCGATTGCCCTGCAAGTACCTGATACTCTGAAATTCCTAATGTCCACTCTACTTCCAGGGCTTGCATGGACCTCTTTCCTGGTTCCATCTTTCTTTGGGCCGATCACGCTGCCCTGAGGCGGGACCAAGGAGTGGCTATTTTCTGAGGTGTAAAGGAGGTTGGGCATGCTGGCTGGCCCACAAACGTGCCTGCGAGGCTACTCAATGCACGACAGAGTGGCAGATGGCAAAAGAAGGGGGCAGCTCTCCCCATATTATCACACCCCTGAGCAAAACCCTAAAGGAATGAAAATTCCTAAATTTGAACTTTCCGAGTCATGATGATGGTAACTTTGTCAGGGTAGATGGTAAAAACATTTTACTTAACAGTTTTTCTTATTTATTTATAAATTTTGAATATTTAGACTTTGTAGGAGGTAGAGCATCTGTGTGAGTGGTTAGGAGACAGACCCAGCATAATTTATGTTAGTTATCCCTAGGTTCATGGTAGGTATCTACTCTTCACTCATTTAGGATAGGAATAGCATGCACCAAGTCAGAAAAAAACTTAAATTCTTTTAAAATTTGTATTTTCAAAATATTTTTGTGGTAACATATATACAACATGAAATTTCTCATTTTAATCACTTTCAAGCATATAATTCAGTCGTGTTAATTACATACAATGTTGTGCTGCCATCACCATCCATTGCCAAAACTTCCATCACCCTAAACAGAAACTCTGCACCAATTAAATATTTACTCCCCATTCCCCACCCCCACCTATGCCCCTGGTAACCTATTCTAATTTCTGACTCTGAATCTGCATATTCTATTTATTTCATATCGGTGAGATAATATATTTGTCCTTTTGTGCCTGGCTTATTTCACACAACATAAGGTCTTCAAGGTTCACATGTGTTATTGCATGTATCAGAACCTCATTCTGCTTTACAGTTGAATAATATCTGTTCTATGGATATTCCAGTTTTGTTTATCCATTCATCTGTTGATGGACACACGAGTTGCTTCCACCTTTTGGCTATTGTGAATAATACTATGGACATCAGTGTGTAAATATCTGAGTCCCGGGAAGCGGGTGTGGCTCAGTGGATAGAGCCCCCATTTACCATACGGGAGGCCCCGGTTCGCGTCAGGCCGGCCTGAGCGGTGCGGTGGGCTGATGCAGCAACCTCACGGCAGGAAGCGGCTGTGGCGCAATGGATAGAGCCCCCGTTTACCATATGAGAGGCCCCGGCTTCGCTTCCCGGCACCTCCTTGTGAGGGCAGGCCGGCTGGCGCGGCGCCGTGGGCTGATGCGGCAAGACCTCACAGCAAGGGGGAGATAAGCAAACACAGAGAAGACACGCAGCAAATGGACACAGCAGCACAAGCAGCAAGGGGGGGATAAATAAATAAAATAAATAAATCTTTAAAAAAATATATATCTGAGTCCCAGCTTTCAGACCTTTTGGGTGCATACCTTGAGGTGGGATTGTCAGGTCATATGGCAATGCTATACTTAACTTTCTGAGGAACTGGTTCACAGTATCCAATTTTCACACATTTAGACAGGAATATCATGCATCAAGTCAGAAAGAACCTTAAGTTATTTTTAAAATTTGCATTTATTTTTGAATTCACATGATTTAAAACTCAAAAGGAAAAAAGGCTATTCAGTGAAGACTGGCTCCCCCATTTCTTTCCACCAGCCAGCCAGTTTCCCCCACAGACAAGAGATGTTACTTCTTTTTATGTCACCTTCCAGAAATATCCTGGAAATGCATACATTCATACCCTCCCGTTAAGATTTTAACCCAAATTTTAGCACATTATTTATACTGTTCTTCATCTTGACTTTGTTACTTAATAATTTGTCTTATAGACTGTTTTGTACCTGAAGAGCTTCCTCCTTCTTTGCTTATGGCTGGTTAATATGTTATAATTTATTTAACCACTTCCTTATTGAGTGCACTTTTAGGTTGTTATCAATTTTTACTGTCACAAACAATGCTGAAATGAATATTCAAACATACAACTTTGTACATGTAATCATAAGTCTAGGAAAAATTTGTAGAAGTGGAATTGCTTGCTAAAATGGCTTATTTAAAATTTTCATAGAGGGTGTATCAAGTTATTTCAGAGAGTATGGAGGGCCTTCCACAGAGGATATTCAAGTTACACTCCCATCAGCAAGGTAAGGGAATGTCGGTTTCCCCACACATTTGCCAACAAAGCGTGTGAAAATGTGCCACTCAGACTTCTTGCCACAGGAGATGTGATTAACTGGCAGTTCTCGCTGCTGGGATCTACCACCCTGCATGCACTGAGGCCAGGCTTCCCACAGGCTGCTCCCAGCCAGTGGCTGAGTGCAGCTGGGATGCTAAGGAAGGGCCATTTCTGGGAGATGCAGGACTCTTCTGCCAGGTGACCTCAGCTCAAGGACACACCATCAGCCTGGCCAAAGCTTTTTTCTTTTTTTGAGGTACCTGGACCGGGGATTGAACACGGGACCTCGTATGCTGGAGGCCGGCACTCAACCGCTGTGTCACATCAGCTCCCCTGTGTTGGCTTCCTTGTCTGTTCTCATTGTTTACTTGTATTTTTCTTTAGGAGGCACTGGGAACCGAACCCGGGACCTCCCATGTGGGAGGCGGGTGCTCAGCCACTTGAACCACATCCGCTTCCCAAAGATTTCTTAGAGCTGTGCTGCGGTCTCAGACTCTCCCTGTGCAGCCCTCCCTCCTTCCTTCTCTCTCTCCTTCACAGGGATGAGACCTGCATCGTGGTCTGAAGGCTCTCCCTGCCTCCTCCAGTTCCCTCCTGCTTTTCTTCACAGGAATTTCCCCCAACTCATCTCCTGCATGTCTGATTCCATTTTGGTGTCTGCTTCTCACAGGATCCCAGCTACAGCAGCATATTGTTGATCCTAGCAGTATGATAGATAAAAAACTGGCATCCCACAAAATTCTGTTTTTCCACTTTTAGTATAATCTTAACTGGCATCTTCTTTAATTTTTCATTTTCTTTTAATTTTTTTTTTCGCTTTTTCTTATGAGTGAAGTTGGGCATTTTTATATATTCTAGAACCATTTGTGTTTCTTTTTTCATGAGGTATTTATTCATATCCTTTGCTCATTTTCTATTGGATTAATGGTCTTTCTTACAAATGTAGAGAAAATCTTTAAAATATGAGTTGCAAAAAATTTTTTATAGTTTTGCCTTAAAGTATTTTTTGCATATAAAATTATTTTTATATATTCAAATTTATGTTTCTATTATTTCACGGCATCTGGGTTTTCTTGCACATTTTGATTGGCAAAGAGAGGATTTGCCCATCAGTACTTTTATTTTAGTTTTTAGCCTTTAAATCTTTAATCCTTCTTGAATTTATTCTGTTGTAACATATGAGGTAAGAATCCAAAGTTATTTTTTTCCAGTTGGCTACCAGTTGTTCCAACACAATTTATGAAATAAACTTTTTCCTACTGATTGGAAATGTTACCTTTATCATATACTAAATTTCCATTTGCTTTGGGTCTTTTTCTGAATGTTTAATTTGAGTCTACTGATCTGCCACAGACATATGGTTTTCCCTATATTTTATTAGTCCAATATTATAGCATATAATACAGTCAGGTACCCAAAACTCTAGCATAAATTTATTCAAACTCTATCCAGAGTGACATATTCAACAGATGAATTGTTCTTGGGGGAAAATATTCTAAAATCCTACATCTGCTAAAATCCAATCTGCTTCATAAATTGAGGTTAAAATCCAAACCGTAACTATTGCCTGTATTAGTAATTTAATCTTGACTTTGATGTAGAGAAACAGCTGGCTAGTGTCAGTTTAGATACTTTCTGTGGGTCAAGTTAGCAGGTTGGTCCTATGCTCACAGTTAGGGTAAGAAACTGTTTTACTTTTAGTTTGCTAAAGGCTGCCAATGCGATTTACCGGTAATGGGTTGGTTTTTTACAATAGGGGGTTATTAGGTTAAAAGCTTACAGTCATGAAGCAATGAAAGTGTCCAATTCAAAGCATTACTAAGAGATGCTTTCTCACCGAGCTGCACCTGTGGGCAATCAGGCAGCACATGGCAGTGTCCACGCATCTCTCCCCTCTCTTCCTGGCTTCATTACTTACAGCTTCAGGCTGCTCCATCTGTGGCTTTTTTGTTCTTAAATTAATCCATTCCTGTGGGTATGAACCTATTGTAGGTGGGACCCTTTTATTGGATAACCTCAGTAAGTCTTAGCCCAAGGTGGGTCTTAATCCTCTTACATGAGTCCTTTATAAACAGGATTAAAAAGAGAAACAGGATTAACAAAAGAAAAAAAGGCCACAGACCCAGAGATAAACCCCCAGAAGCTGAGAGAGAAAGTCTCAGAGGTCAGAAGCTGAAATTAACAGAACCTGTGAGAAAGCCACAGGAGCAGAGAGACTGCCATGAGAGCAAGAAGCTGAAAGCAAGGGAGCCCGAGGAGAAGACAAAGACAGGCAGAGGCCGCCATTTTGCCCTGCCATGAACAGGAGTCCAGGATTTCCCTGGTCTTCAGCTTTGCCTGATGCTTTGATCTGGAAATTTTTCTCAGCCTCAGAACTGTAAGCTTATAACTTGGCAGCCTTTAGCTAACTAAAACAAGTTCTTACTGTCTCCCAAAGCATGGTTTGATTGTTTATTTGTTTTTCATCAGCTGCCCCCACACAATTTATATCCTTACCATAAACTTTCCTTTTCTTACTACGAGGGAGATTTTGATTTTTAGGCAGCTATAATTGACACATTAGAATCCAAGTACTAAATATTAATCAGAGCTGCTGAGCAAAGCATTTAAAAATTGACCCCACCTCAGGAAAGATGATGATGCCTGTCTATTCCACACCCCTGTGGGTGTGAACCCCTTGTAAACAGGACCTCTGGAGACATTATTTTTACTTAAGATGTGACCCAACTGAATGAGGGTGGGCATTAATCTGGTTTACTGGAGGCTGTACAGAGAGAAAGCCATGGAGAGGAGACAGGAGCCAGAAGTCAATGGAATCTGTAAGAGAAAGGAGAGGTCTACACCATTTGGTGGGAAAGATAAGGAACTCCAAGAACTGATGACAAACCAGCACCAGAATGTTAAGACTTTGGGGAGGATGTGTCACCTGCTGATAACTTGATTTTGGACTTTTCCTAGCCTCAAAACTGTGAGCCAATACATTCCCACTGTTTAAACCAACCCGTTGTGTGGTATTTGTCTTAGCAGCTTGTAAAACATTTACTGTCCACAAAAAAGACCAAAAGAATACATTTCTGTGCTTTCCTAAAAAAAAAAAAAAAAAATTGACCAAGGGGGGTATAACTGGCCAAGGACCCCAGCTTCTGTGCTCTGAAATCCATTGCAATGTTTGTATGGAGGTCAGCCTCCCAACCAGAGGCTGAGGGCAGCAGGGATGCTAAGGCAGGCTTGTTTCTGGGAGACAGGGAACTACTCTCACAACCAAATTTGACTCCAGGGCTCCCCAGTGGCCTTGCTGAGCCTTTTGCCTGCATGGTTGTCTAGGACCCACTGCCCAGCCTTGCCTCCCTCTCTCCTTCACTTTGGGTCAGACTTTCATTGTGGTCTGGCCTTTCCCTGATTTCTCCCTATTTCCTCTCACACAGACATTCCCTCTACTAAAATCCTTGGGCAATCAATCCCGATTTGACATCTGCTTCTTAGGGGACCTGGGCCATTAAACATGCTTGTTGCTACTTCCCCTAGTGCCCATCATAACAGTAGTTGCACGTTGTGTCCCTGGCTGTTGGCCACCTGCTCCATTCTCCAATGATGTATTAGGAGCAGCTCTTTTTCTCAGTTGAGCATCCAGCCTCTTACCCACGGAGATGGAGTCAGAGATCATAAAATCTGTTTATCAGGAAGCTAGGACTTTCAGACATAAGTGGTCTAACAGCAGGGATGAATGGGATATTCATCTTAAGAACAATTGGTGCCTGACTAATATACAAAGGGATCATTTCCACCTGAGCATCATGGAGGGCGAACCCAGAGAACAGCTATTCCTGGGAGCTGAGATCACTCTTTTGTCTGGAGCTGAAGCACTAATGCATCATCTTGACCCACCCAATGATGAATAGACACACCCTTGAGTTTGGTTAATCATCCACCCCTCCTACCTTTTCTAAAGAAGTTCAGTGTTTCCAATGCTCTTATTGAATTGCAAACTTTGTTCCTCTTTCCATCTTCAAGGACTCTGATACTCTGGAGAAACCAAGTGCTATTTGAAGGATAAAGCTCAATGATTAACCCTTCTTCAGAATTCCAAGATAACATTATCAGTTGCTATTTTTCCAGCATGAAATGCTTCACAGGAGAGCTGTTGACTTCCAGTCAGGACCAAATCCTTTCACGTTCTGGCATGTGTGATGCACAATCATTTTGGAATTTCTCTGAGATACTTTTGCAAGGAGTCTTTTCTTTGAGTGTTTTTGGGGCTAGATCAGTCATGTCCATTTCATTGCTGGTGAGGTGTTTGTGTGAAAAAGAATTTCTCAATGCTTTACTCAGCAGCGCTGATTAATATTTAGTACTTGGATCCTAATGTGTCAATTATAGACATTTAATCTCTCATCATTAAAAATCCCTGCCTTCTTCGCTGCAAAGGAAGATGTATAGGAGCAACATGTGGGTGGAGTTGATCAGGGAAAGAATTTAGGGAGTAGAAAATTTTGCAATTTCTGTTTTTTAGGGAGAAACTGAATCTACCCAATGATTTTACCAGGTTTGGCTCAAAGATTCTTATCTGCTGACAGACCATCCCAGCTGAAATGGCAACTTAACCCCCTGTTTGTTAGTTTTTGCTGGCCCTCATGCTCTAGTGTCATTGGGGCATGTTTATGGGGCCTATTGAGCAACCTAGAGCTATTCATGCCTGAGGCTGGCACCACTGACTGGAGAGCCACATGAAAAGCCATTGCCACCTCTAGGTGATCTAGAGTGCTCATAAAAAATAAATAAAATAAAATAAAACAAATAAATTAAAAAAAACAACCCAAAAATAGAGTGCTCATAAAAAGACCAACCCTCCCAAACCACCCCCAGGACATTGACAATTACCCATTTCATCAATTTAAAAATGCTGTAAATGAGAAATTCTACCCATCATATCACCTTAAATGAGCATCTAATTTATAGCTGAGAGAGCCATTCCACTCTATAATGATATATATAATAGGTAGCATATATATGTATAGACACTATGATCATTGACTATATATAATTATGTTCTATTTCTTTCACTCATTGCAAGGTTATGACATAACCATCATATTTATTATTTTAATAGCTACACAATATTCCATCTTTCATATGTAATTTACTTAATCACCTCCAACTGTTAAACATTGAGTTTTTTCAGTTGTTTAAATTTTAAACAATCCTATTAATACTATGATAAACTTCACTATATGCAGATTTAAAAAATTTATTTCCAGACCAAAACGGCCATGTAAGACACTCCAGGATGCTGCACCCCCCACGCCTCCACCAAATCTTTCAATAACTAGCAAAAACTGGTGGAGGCCTCTTCCTCAGAACTCTGGAAAACAGTTAAAAGGTTGCAGTAACTGGGAGTGACAAATCAAGAAACTGCAGCTTTAACAGTGGCAGGACAAAACAACTATGCAAACAATTATTGAGGAAATGAAGACTAGATCAATACTACAAACCAACTAGACCTATCAGATACACAGACAACATTTCATCCAAGAGCAGCAGAATACATTCTTCTCTAGTGCACATGGGTCATTCTCCAGGATAGACCATATGTTAAGTCACAAAACAAGGCTCAATAAATTAAAAAAATATTGAAATCATACAATATATCCTCTCCAACCACAGTGGTATGCAGCTAGAAATCAATAACAGATGGAGAACTGGAAAATTCACTAATATGTGGAAATTAAACAGTACATTTTGACAAATGGGTCAAAGACATAATCACAGGGAAATTAGGAATTATCTTGAGACAAAGGAAAACAAAAACACAACATACCAAAACTTAAGAGATGCTGCCAAAGCAATCTTGAGAGGCAAATTGATAGGTCTAAATGCTTACATTAAAAAAGAGGAAAGATCTCGAATCAGAAACCTCACCTCACAACTGAGGATCTAGAAAAAGAAGAGCAAACTATACCCAAAGTGAACAGAAGGAAGGAAATAACAAAGACTAGAGTAGAGATAAATGAAATAGAGAATTAAAAAACCAATAGAGAAACATCAGCAAAACGAAAAGTTGGTTCTCTGAAAAGACCAATATAATTGAGAAACATTTAGCTAGAATGACAGAGAAAAATATAGAGAGAACACAAGTAAAATCAGAAATGAAAGGGAGGACATTACTACTGATACTATAGCAATAAAATGGATTATAAAAGGATACTCTGAACAACTATATACCAACAAATCAGAGAACCTAGATGAATGGACAAATTCCTAGAAACACACAAACTACCTACACTGGTTCAAAAAGAAATAGAAGAGGGGTGGGGATAGAGAATAGGGAGTTAAAGCTTAAAATGGACAGAGTTTCTACTTGGGACGATGGAAAAGTTTTGGTAATGAATGGTCATGATGGTAGCACAATAATGTGAACATAATTAACAGCACTAAATTGTATATTTGATTGTGGTTAAAAGGGGGAAATGTTAGGTTGTATGTATGGTGCTAGAATAAAATTTTTAAAAAATCCATGGATATTGCACAACACAAATAGTGAACCCTAAGTTAAACCATAGACTATAGTTGATAGTACAATTATAAAAATGTGCTTCCATCAATTTTAATGAATGTACCACACCAGTGCAAGGTGTTGATAATACAGTGGTATATGAGAAGCCAATATTTTATGCACAATTGTTCTGCAAACCCATAACTTCTCTAATAAAAATAATAATAAAGAAGAAATAGAAGGGGAGTGGATATAGCTCAGTGGTTGAGCACCTGCTTCCCGTGTACAAGGTCCTGGGTTCAATCCTTGGTACC
>JAQZBX010087902.1:0-12806 GCA_029593785.1 Cabassous unicinctus | reverse complement strand
GTGTATAATTTTGAAGTGACATGAGTGTACTGAATTATGAATTTTTAGGAAGTAATATGAAGAGAGATTAATTCAACAGATTAGTTTTTTCATATAAAGAAGCAAAATTATTGCCACTGAAAATCTAATATGTTTGGCCACATTCTAGTTTTATTTTTATGCATTTCTAAACACAAAGATTTGAATCAAATAGAAGACAACTGTTGACAAACACTTAGAAGAGAAAATTATTATTCTTAACTATTTTCTTGGTACTATAATATATATGTTTATGACATGGATGAAAACAAACTTAGATAAATAAACACACTTTAGAAAAAGAGTCATATGTATAGAAATAGATCTCTTTTAAAATACCATTTAATATTACCTTTAAACTTTAGAAAGGTATTAAAAATGAAACTAAATAAATTAAAATACATCAGTCTGGCAGAACTGTAGGTTCATTGGCTAGAGAATTCCCCAAAATACAAAATCTGTCTCTGGGTAAATCCATACATTAATATTTTAAAGCAAAAAAGGCTATCCACACCATAGAGATTAGACCAAACAAGCAAATGAAAGTACATTGAAGGCATAGGAAGTCATCAATTTTCAGAATGTCCCATTTTCAGAAGGAACACACCTTTGAAACCTCCAATTTGGAATTGGGGACCTTTCCAGTAACACCACTGCAGCCCAGACTACAAATCAACCCCAGCAGAGTGCGTTCTTTATCAATAACTTATTTATTTCAATAAAAGTTTTTGAATATGAAGAAACAATTTTCAAAGTGATTTAAACAACTAAGTAGGAACAGATGTCTTCACACAGGTTTGTAGAGTCTCTGAATATTAAACAAAAAAGCTCAACTTTCACTGTGATGACACCAAGATTAAAACTGCAACAAGAAACCCCTCTCAATGGGCTACAGCATCTCAGCCAGTTCTAGTTGAAAAAGTGGCCATGAGCATAAAAAAACAAGTGTTGGAAAAGACCCGTCCTTGATTTTCCTCCCCTGGATGGGTCTCCAGACGTGTCAGGGAATTTTCTGGCTGTTTCTTCTTCCATTTGGGGTAGTACTTGGTGTTTAACACAATCCCACCCTTTTAATAGGCAGTTTTAGGAAGAGAAGTGATATACTGTGTGTCAAGATTCACTATCAAATCATTTTAATAAATAAAGATTTTATTTTTACATTTATACTCTATTTCAGATTTCTAGTTTCCAAAGTTTCTTAAGTATTTTCTCCTTTCCCTATTTTCTCTTAGCAATACCATCATTTCTTTAATGAGGATATTCCTTTCTTAAGGCTGTAATGTCTTTGCAATTCTTCTAAATGAGTATTCACTTGATGTCTCAGTCATTTATCATGATATCCACATTAGCAATACGGGAAATTTGGGGATCAGGTGATTTTGTACATGGATTAAAGAAATGAATTTGGTGGAAGACAAATACATATTAAGAAATGATGAAGATAAATTGTAACCTAATTTGTTTGCTTATCTCTCAGTTTTAATAAATGATAAACCATGGTAACTATTAAAATTCAAATAACATAATTACATATGTGTTTATCATATAGTTTTAAAATTCCATGTGAAGAAAATTATTGAATATTTTGAAAAGTCAACAATCAAATTTATCCGTTCATCTAATTATTTATCTTCTCTCTATGAATTCTTCCTTTCCTCTCCAAATCATTAGTATCTTAAAAAAATAAAAAGACATTTCTCTAACTACTTTGAATAAAAGAGAAACTTGAAAAGCAATGCCCATTTGTAAAACCTATTAATTTATTAGAAATATCCTTCTGGATGTTCTGTCACCTTTAAGGATACTTATTTCCTTATCAAAAAGGCAAGAACACACCACTAGGCCTAGGGTGAAGGTACTTCAGGAACCTACTCAAATATGATTGAACAAGGACAGCAGATGAAATATACATATATTCTCTCATTCTCTGTCTCTGTCTATGTCTCTTGTCTCTCTATATATGTTAAAAAAGATGCCTGAGGATGATTGCCAAGCTTACTAAGTATGCATCTTCTAATATTAAGTACATTAGAGTGATCTACTTATCTTAGAACCTTATATATATGTTTTTGTACATGGATACAGGAGAAAACTGACATGTGGGGGAAGAAATAACTTTAAATTATGGTTAAATGGAATTAAATACAACCATAAAAAAATGTTTCTTACACCAAAATGTGTTAGGAATCTATGTGGAACATTTATCTTTGTGAAAACAGAGAAACCAAATCATATATAGTGCTAGATTTATAACAATTTGCTCCTGATTTTTGCAGACTGATTTAACTGTAAGAATAAATGAGATGCTCCTTAAAATAGCTTGTATTTATTGAAAGTGTACTGTATCTGCACAGTCATCTGCTCTACAAGGACACTTCCATCATATATGCTAAATACAATACATTGTCTAAAAATTTTTTCTAAAAATATTGTGAAACCTTAATTTCCCCAGGACAGCAATCTTCCATGTTCATCAGCATCACTGAATTACCAGTTATTTTGTCCATCATAAAGTGAATTATCAGGCAATTAATGTATGTATGGGATGGTTTATTAACATCATTAAGGGTAGTTGGAAATATAAGTTGAAGTTTTTGTTTTCTTTAGTGGAACAAAAAAGGTTTGTTGACTTTCAGAGTGAGCACAATGTTTACCTAGGAATATAAAGTTTGCCACTAGTAACCCAGATTGAATAATTTACTGATGTAGGAAATGAGATGAAAATTCTAAAAGGAACTCACATAAACAAAATCAAGCAAATGTTACCCTGACAGTTAAAAGAAAAGATCATGAAAAGTACTCAAACAATACCTTGCCATAATGGAGGAGAAAGACTCCCAATTCTAGAGAGATTTCTATGAAAATATCCAGTTAATGGAGTGAGGAAACCCTGAGTGACCAGAAATACTGAGGAAGTCTTATAAGAATGAGACAAGAAAACATAGGATCCCAATAAACACAAGATACCATGGTGATATAGAATCTTTGCTCTTAAAGGGATGTCACAGATAAATGGTTTTACTTGTGGGAACCTGTATTTTACTGAGTTCAAATATTCAATAATGTATATTTTATTTTTGCTAAGAATATTTAAATATTCCATTGTCCCCATTCATCAGAACCAGTTTAGCACATGCACATATTCTGCTTCTGACATCAATCCTACCTCCTAAACACCCATGACTTTATGTTCTGTTTCCTACCTACTGTCTTAGAGAAAGACCCTTTACTCCTTCACAAATCAAAAACCCATCCTTTCAGGGAAGAAAACATGATGAACTCCTGCACATTGTAGTTCAGAACTAATTACATGAATCTGCTTGGATACAAAAATTTTCTAAAGCATGCATAAGGCCCTCAAGTAATAAAGTCTAAAACTCAGAGGTGAAAATAAAGATACATTAGTAAATATTTTATCTTAGTGAAAAATATGTTCCTCCATTTAAATTACAAATTGAGAGGGAAATGGAAAAAATGGAAAAACAAGAAAAACAAAAAAAAAGACCTAATGGTTAGAACAAATCTAAGAAGGAATCTTCCCAAAATGGATTTGGGAAGAAAATGAAATACATTCCCCATCTTAGGAAATATGTATAAATGTGACCAGAAGTTAAAAGAAGTGAGATATGTGGAATGAGCAGGAAAATGGATATATGATTCAGAAATTAAAAAAAAATACACTTTGCTCCTAAATACACTGTCCCTAAAGCCCTCTGGTGTTTATACATGCTGCTTTGCTATTAAACCATCCTGTGCCAACATTCTAAGTCAATGTACTCATATACTCCTTCTTTACCTGGGGAAAGTCCCTTCCTCCTACAGTCTCATAAACATGTTGCCCTCATTGGTGATGATATTTGTAACATAACCAATATAAGAAAAATAAAGGACTACACAAATATTTTCATGAAAGGAGAATATGTAAAATAAGAGAAATTTAACCTGCATAACCACCTTTCCTAAGATTTATTAACATGAAAGGAGACAAAATGAAGTAATGAAAGAATTGCTAATAAAATATTAGAATTTGTAAAAGCCATATAAAGAATCACTCGATTCTGATCAGCTTAGAGAAATCTTGTGACAGCTTAGAGAAATCTGATCAGCTTAGAGAAATCTTGTGACAGCTTAGAGAAATGTTAAGAGCACACTTTGGTGATAAAAGGATGCCCTAGAAATAAAGAATTCTAGCCACTGGGAAGTAGACATGCTGCTTTCTCTCCTATGTGATCCTCCTTCCACTGTGAGCTGACTTACTCATTCCCATTTCCTCTCCCTGAAGAAAGTCCTTTCGCTTCTAGACCAGAAACAGTTAGGCTTTCTTTGAGGGTAAGGATGAAAGCAATCCATAATAAGACAAAACTAGCTATGTAAAAACTCCTTAGTTAGAATGTGCATAAAAATTGTAAACTTCCACTTAGTTAATGCAGTGTTCTCTTCATTTTCATAGTGTTAATATATTCATTTGTAAGATAAAACCAGCAATTTATGTCATTGAAAGGAATTTGAAATACCCTTTTTAAATCTTGCACAAAATCCTTTGAAATGGAAAACATACAAAGAAATAAATTCATTTTTAAAATTTTGACATGGTTATTTCAACAGTAAATTAATATTAATCATAGGGGTTTATCTGTTTAAAAATATTTCAAAAGCCTTTTAACCGTGGAAATCTCATTGAAATGCTTTCAAGTAATACAGCTGACCAAATAGAATATATTAATGTGGGAGGGGTACAGAGCAGGTCATATGGGAATCCCCTACATTTTTTATGTAATATTATTGTAATCTAAGTATCTTTTTAAATAAATAGAAAAGTATATTTAAAAAATTGAATTTTACATTGGCTTATAGGGTAGAATGGGATAAAAATGACAAGGACAAGTGGGGAAAGAAATTATCATAAGACTATAGATGTAAAAGCATGTGCCAATGCATATTAGGAGTTGACAATGATTAGAGAGATAAGTAATCCATGTTCTGTACCTTGTAGTATAACATATATATATAGATACAAATATATATAAACTGTATACTATTGTGTATGAACCCAAAAGATATAGGTATACATCTATGTTAGTGTGAATGATTGAATGAGTAAATATAGCCTACAGTGAATTTGATACCCACTAGCCTCATTGGTCTACAACTGACCTTGTTGAATTAACTGCCTGATGTGGACTATGGCCTGGAGACCAGGGCATTTAGTGTCATGAGAGAGATGTAAGTTTTCCCTAATTTAAAAAATTTCAGTTTGCTATTATTTTTTTAAATCCATTACAAATAAAATTCTCATAGAAATGTTTCTAAATATATACATACATATGTAACAAGAAATAAAATTTCTTTCACATAGTTTTGTTTATCTCTTATGGGTATTGTCACTGTGCATGTCAACATGTATGAATGAATCCTTATGAAGAGTCTTTGCATGGGAAAGTATCCCTCACAGATTCTAAAACCCCCATAAAACACCAAGACAGGTTCTAATGCATTCAGGAAGATGTTTAGCATTATGTTTTTCTGTTGGTCTTGATGAATCAAATCAATTAAAAATTGTCAAAAGTAGCTTGCCTAGTTGTCCCTTTTACAGAAATGCCACTTGAGAAAATACATATGGAGAAATAAAATAATTTTGAGGTTTTGACCATTGCAATAGTAATCATTAAATCAATTATAACACCATAACTGTTCTAAATTAATGTCTTTTCCATGTGCTAATATAGTTATGAATAAAACATCTACCCATAAATAAGAATTTAAAGAAATGAGACCTTATTATTAGAAGTGTTAAGATAAAATGAAAGTGAAGTTTATTGGACCAAAAGAAATTTTAAAGACACCTTAACTTGCTGGCTAATTCTACTGAGAAGTAAAAGCAATTTAAAAGATTACAGTTATTATTGTTATAACAATCATGCAAGACAGAGGAATTTATTAGAAGAAAATTTAAAATCCCTTTATTTCTTTGTTCTATTGACAGAAATCCTTCCAAATAAAATATCTACCAGGAATTTTAAAAAAACACTTTAAATATTATATTATTATTATAATTATTCCTAAGAAACTGTTTCCTGAAGAAATTGCTGTATCATGGAAGTGAAAGTAAAGATAAGCATGGAACTCATTTTACCATGAACCAAGAAAGTGCTCAAAGATGGTGAATTAATAGACACAGGAATAGCTTCAAGGGGCTCTCAGTGACCAAGTCAAGGATAATAAGAGCATCAAATAACTAATGACAGTAATGAGAAAGGACTCTGAGTTCACATTGATATCCATAAATAATAAATGAGAGAGAAGGGGAAGGGTTTTCTTAAAATAGAATGCACACTAACTAATGCAGAGGCATGATAGTGTTAGAAAATCATATTATGTTAATAACTGTCTCAGTCAAGAATTACCCATGCATGCTAAAATTAGTGGGTGAAATTTGAGAAGGTACAGGATAGTCACAAAGTCTCTAATATGTCCCAGCAGAACACTTATCCATTACAAAAAGGAAAAGATAAGTCTATGAAGAAGCCTGGCAGACTACATCTTAAGCAAGGGATCAAGATACCATCCACAGTAATAGGACAAATGGACACCTGCTCCCCCATGATATACAGGGAAGAACATAGTATCCCTTCAATGGTATTCCTTCCAAAGACACACATCTATGTCCAATGACATGGAAACACTAGAGAAACACTTATCCTTCACAAATATTCAGTTCCTGAAAAACAAGAACCGACAGAAACCATTTCTGATTGAAGGCTTCTACAGGGACATGACAATTAAATGCAATGCCTCCTTGGGAACTGAGTCCTTCTGTTCTAAAGGACATATCAAGATCAATTGGAGAAACCTGAGCAGAGGTGAAACTTGAATGAATGGTAGAGATATATCAGTGTTAATTTTAAAAAAAGCTTTTTTATGGGTGATTTTTATTTGAATGTAGTATTTTTATTTGGTGGGCAAACACTAACATATTTGGAAGTCATGAGGCAAGAGTTGGACAGCTTGCTTAGAAAGTTCAGAAAAAAAAATTTAATTGTGTTTGGGTCTGTTTTGTATAAGATGCAGTGTAAAGGTGTATTTGAAATAAGACCTGTTGCTCAATGATCTTGAGTCTTTAATGACAGTGGGTGTGGTCTGCTGAGTCATTGGTGCTGGCCTATGGAGTACATGATGGGGATCTTTGAGTTCTTCATTGTATGTTTAATTTTTTTCAGTTTTGGCATATATATAATATATTAAACATATATATAAATCCCTATGTCACAATTTAAACTTCAATTCACTGTCAAAATTTCTAATTTTGGCAAGTGGGTGTGGCTCAATGGATAGAGCTCCCGTTTACCATATGGGAGGCCCCGGATTTGCTTCCTGAGGCCTCCTTGTGAGGGTGTGCCGGCCTGCACGGCCCGGTGGGCTGATGCAG
The DNA here is from genome assembly GCA_029593785.1 of Cabassous unicinctus. Classification (NCBI taxonomy): domain Eukaryota; kingdom Metazoa; phylum Chordata; class Mammalia; order Cingulata; family Chlamyphoridae; genus Cabassous; species Cabassous unicinctus. Next base: position 5,362 of record JAQZBX010087902.1, on the reverse strand, counting down.
CAAGACCTCACAACAGGAAGCAGGTGTGGCTCAATCGATAGAGCCCCCATTTACCATGTGTGAGGCCCCGGGTTCACTTCCCGGGACCTCCTTGTGAGGGCAGGCCGATGCAGCGGGACCTCACAGCAAGGGGGAGATAAGCAGACACGGAGAAGACACACAGCGAATGGACACAGCAAGCACAAGCAGGAAGGGGGGGGATAAATAAATAAACAAATAAATCTTTAAAAAAAATTCTAATTTTACTTTTATATCTTTCAAGATAATAAGTATAGATACTTTGCATTCTCCACCTAATATGCCAACATCTAGATTTCCCAAGGTATGATTTTTCTGCTACTCACTCATACTGTTTCTTTCATTTTTTTCCCTGGTTATTTTTTTATTATGTGTTAAGCAATGTATTTCAAAACTGTATAAATGATGTGAGGCCTACAGTGTAGCTAATCTCCTTCAGAAGGAACTTTAGTTTGCTTCTTTCAGGCTCAGTGGAAATCAGCAGTCCAGGACCAAGTTCATCCAATTTGAAGACTTGAGGTTTTAAGAACTCTTTTACTTTTGTTTTACATATATATCCAGAAAGCAGTCTATCAGGGTCCCCCCAAAAAACAATATATGGGTAACAAATTTCACTCTTGTTGACCCTAGACTTTGTCATTTGTATCAATAAAGCTTTAATGTATCAAATGCAATCTTCAGCCTCTCTGTTTTATTTTTAATTAGACTAAAACAGGGCAACCCTGAGTACTGATTCATATTTCTGGATTTCTATATTTTTCTAGACCTTGGTCCAGTAATCTCACACTTTATTAAGTAAAAACAAGCAGGATACTTATGTGGAAAAAAAATAACACTTTGATGAGTTTTGCTTATTGTCACCATGGAAACTCAGTCTGTGGACATGGGGTGTGGCTTCAGAGGGTGGAACACAGCAGTGGAGGAGAAAAGGGTTTACAACCACCTGTACTTAAGCAGCACCCATGGACTTAGGAGACCCCTACTAATCCCTGCAAACTGGGCTAGAAGCACTGGGATGGATCTGTCCTGTATCCCAATGGTAGTGTGATGCTCTTACCTAATAATTTCACTTACAAATGGAGAATATCTCCTGTCTAGACAGCGATGAGAGTCAGAGAGATAGAGGGGAGACTATTTTTTTGTGGGTCTGATGCCAACAGAGGAGTCTGGGCACAGAGAAGACTCTCCATGTTCACATGTATTAACCTCTTTCATCCCAATTACAACACTATGAGATGGATAAAGCCCTCACTATTTTTCAGATTAGGGAAATAAGGAAATAAGGAACCACTGAATTCTGGTTAACAAGAGCAAAAATAAGAACATTCTCTCATACAAAAGAAAAAATGTCTATGTAATAGTAATACAAGGTGTTAATAATAGGGTGGATTGGGGGGAAATACACCAAATGTTAGATTTGGGCTACAGTTAGTAGTAATATTTTGATGATACTCCTTCATTATTTGTAACAAATGTTCCACAACATTACAAGGTATTGGTGGTGAGGTGATGAATGGGCGCACTGTAGGTTATGCATAATTGTTTTGTAATTTCACAACTTTTGCTATACCCTCATTTTTTATGTATATAAATTCATATATGAATGATATACTCCAAAAATTACTTAAATGAAACAAGGTTAAAATGGATAATTTTGTTTATATATTAAACACAATAAAATTTTTTTAAATGTCTAAAAATTTCAACAAGAACACCTCACCAAAGAAAATATACAAATGGATACCAGGTATACTAAAAGATACTCAACATAACTTAAGGGAAAGCCTAGCACAGAGCCCTAACTCTCAACAAGTCAAAGAAGGCTGAGAGAGGTGAGGATTCTGCAGAAGAAAACATTGAAATTAACAGAAACTGCTTCATAAAGTTTAAGTAAAGAAACTGTCTTCAAAATATAAAAGTGCAATATGGAGCAACTAGTGCTAATGTAGAAGCAGCACCAAGTTATCCAGAAGATCTAGCTAAGGAAACTGATGAAGGTGCGTGTGATGGTTAGGTTAATGTGTCACCTTGGCCAGGTAATTGTTTCCAGGTGTTTGTTCCAGCAAGCACTGTGTTAATTGTAATACAAGAGCATTTACGGACTTCGATCAACAGTGAGTTTACTGCATGGACGGCTGATTACATCTGCATCAATCAGGGAGATTGCATCACCAATGGGTGACCCTTTTATCCAATCAGTTGAATGTCTTAAAAGGGGAAGTGATTTCAACATTCAGAGAGAATTTCCCAGCTCATCATTGGACAGGCAACTTCTCCCAGAAACTCATCAAGGACCTTTCATCGGACTTTCATCGGAGCCCCTGGTTTGCAGCCTGCCTGTGGAACCTGGACTTATGCATCCCCATGGTCACATGAAAGACTCTTTTAAAATCTCATATTATTAACAGATATCTCCTGTTGATTCTGTTTCCCGAGAGAATAGCTTGGTACCAGGAGTGGTACTTTAGTAACAGATTCTTAAACATAGGATGTCTGATGTGGTTCTGGGAGTTTTGTAATTGGCTCTCTACTCTAATTGGACTCAGGGGTACTAATTACTCCCTTTCCAATAATGAGGTTGCTAAACAGTCCATGCTGTGAGCTGGTAATAGAGATATGCAAAATAGCATCACTGGATTCCCCTACTTCCATGCTTATAAGAAGCAAGGATGTGGGTGAGAGTGTTTTCAACACATTAACAGAATTTTTTGGAGTCAAAAAGTATTATGATGTTGGCTGGCTCCTCTTAGATACTCTGGATTCAGTTACTAAAGAAAGACATCATCTAAAGTCTTCAAATTTGAAACATAAATGCCGCATGAATGATATGAAAGTTTCTACGTGTGCCTTGAAAGAAATTCTTGTTGCCTGTAGCCACAGACTTGAGATATCTGAGAATCAAACCTAGACTCTCATTGTACAAGTAGCAGAATTACAGAGGAAATTAAATCACAACCTTGCAGGGTTTCTGCAATTAAAGTGAAGGCATTGATTGGAAAGGAGTGGAACCCCGAGGATTGGGACGGAAACATATGGGATAATGATAATATTTGTGGGGACATTGGAACCCTAAATTCTGCTGAGACTTTATGAGATAAACCTGTGATAGCCTGGCCTGAGGAGACCACACCTTGTCAACCTTGTATCAGCCAGCCTGCCCCAGGGAGTATGGACTTCATTCCAGCACTGAGGTGGATACAAGCCAAATGGAATTGTGCACTGCCCAGCCTCCACCTTGCCCCAGAGAGTCTGGACCTCCTCCCAGCTATGAGGCAGGTATCAGCCAATCTCCAGCATGTACTGCCCAACTTCCAGTCTGTCCTGAGGAATCTCCCTTCCAACCCATGCCTGAAGATATTAATCCTGTCTCACCAGAAGAAAATGCAAAGGAATGTCCTCAGGTCAGTAGCCTGCAAGACATCTCTAATCCTTCTCCTTACCCACACTCCCCACCCCTCTTGTCTTCGAGACCCATTACTAGACTAAAATCACAACAATCCCCCAAAGGTGAAATACAAAGTGTGACCCATGAGGAAGTATGCTATACTCTGAAAGAACTGCATGAGTCTTCCAACTTATATAGACAGAAATCAGGGGAATATATATGGGAATGGATTCTAAGGGTATGGGATAATGGTGGAAGGAATATAAAGTTGGATGAGGCTGATTTATTGATATGGGCCCACTAAGCAGAAATTCTGGATTCAACGCTGTAGCTCAAGGGGTTAAAAGGGGCTCTAACAGTTTGGGTGCTGACTGAAGCATGGACCAAACGATGGCCTAGCATGTCTGATGTTGAGATGCCTGATTTGCCATGGTATACAGTAGATGAGGGGATTCAAAGGCTTAGAGAGATTGGAATGCTAGAATGGATTTACCATTTGAGACCTGCCCACCCACCCCAGGAATGTTCAGAGGACACACCTTTAACCAGGACTGGGAAGAATAAATTTGTTAGACTAACTCCATCTTCTCTGAAGTGCTCCGTGGTTGCTCTTCTCTGCAGTCCAGATATTACTGTGGGGGGGCTGCAGTGAAATTGGAATCTTTAAACATTATGGGTATGATCGGATCTTGGTCCGGTAAAAGTCAAGTACTGGCAGTTAATTGCCAAAGGCAAGGTGGGCGTGGCTACTGAAATGAAAGGCAGATTCAAAACAGCACACAGAATAGTCTGAGTTGCATGGAGTTATGGCATTGGCTAATAGATCATGGGGTACCTAGAAGTGAAATACATGGGCAGACTACTAAATTTCTTCTGGATCTGTATTAGCAGAAGAGTTCTGGGTCAAGTGAACAAAATCCTAACTCAAATTACAGATGCAGAGAATCATGGCCCCTTAATCAATTCCCAGACTTGAGACAGTTTACAGACCCAGAGCCCCTTGAATAAGGAGAAGACCAGGTCGCCTTGGAGAAGGATCCTGTTAAAATGCCAAAATTTATACTGTTCATCTTCCTCCCAACTTTCCCCAGGGAGACCTACGGCCTTTTGCCAGACTAACTGTGCACTGGGGAAAAGGAAATGATCAGACATTTTGGGGATTATTAAACACTGGCTCAGAAGTGACATTAATTCCAGGAGACCCAAAACATCACTGTGGTCCACCAGTCAGAGTAGGGGCTTATGGAGGTCACATGATTGATGGAGTTTTAGCTCAGGTCCATCTCACAGTGGGTCCAGTGGGTGCCTGGACCCATTCTGTGGTTATTTCTCCAGTTCCAGAATTCATAATTGGAATAGACATACTCAGTAACTGGCAGAATTCCCACATTGGATCCCTGACTTGTGGAGTGAGGGCTATTATGGTTGGAAAGGCCAAGTGGAAGTGTCTAGAGCTGCTCCTGCCTAACAAAATAGTAAATCAAAGGTAATACTGGATTCCTGGAGGAATTGCAGAGATTAGTGCCACCATCAAGGATTTGAAGAATGCAGGGGAGGTGATTCCCACCACATCCCCATTCAATTCTCCTATTTGGCCTGTGCAGAAAACAGATGGATCTTGAGGATGACTTTAGATTATCCTAAACTTAACTAGGTGGTGGTGACTCCAATTGCAGCTGCTGTCCCAGATATGGTATCATTGCTTGAGCAAATCAACACTTCCCCTGGTCCTGGTAAACAGCTGTTGATCTGGCAAATGCTTTTTTCTCAATTGCCATTAGTAAGAACCATCAGAAACAGTTTGCTTTCAGCTGGCAATGCCGGCAGTATACCTTACCTGTTCTGCCTCAGGGATATATCAACTCTCCAGCCCTATGTCATAATATTGTCTGCATGGACCTTGATTGTCTCTTTCTCCCACAACACATCACACTCATCCATTATATTGATGATATGTTG
>JAQZBX010087901.1:0-12797 GCA_029593785.1 Cabassous unicinctus | reverse complement strand
TTTGATTTGTGAAGACTTGTGAGACCTTATTAGGAAAAGCCTCTATTGCTTCAAAGAGATTGTTAGTAGAAATATGGATGCTAAAGATATTTCTGATGAGGCCTTAGAAATAATGAATATGTCATTGCAATCTGGAAACAAGGTGACCCTTGCTTTAAAGCAGGGGTTCATAAACTTTTCTATTCCACAGACCCTTTTGTCTGTCAGGTGAAAGCCATGGACGACTTACTAAGTCCACAATACACTGTGTACTATTTAATAAATATATCACACCCACACCAACTCATCCCCACAAGAATAATGTTCTTTTTTTTTAAGTTAAATTCAAGCTCACAGACCACTTGTTAAGAAGACCAGCTATAAAGTGTCAGAGAACTTGCCAAAATTGACTCCAGATGTCAGATGGAAGGCAGAACTTGAGAGTGATTGTATAAGGCAGCCAAAAGTGGTGCTGATGCAAAATACCAGAAATCTGTTGGCTTTTATAAAGGGAATTTATATGGGATAGAAGCTTACAGCTACTATGTCATAAAGTGTAAGGGACTTCCCTCACCAAAGTCTATTGCCACTTGGTGGAGCAAAATGGCTGCCAACTTCTGTGAGGTTTCAGTCTTCCTGGGTTCCTCTCTTCCCAGGGCTTGCTTCTCTCCAGGCTCAGCTCCTCTGCTATCTCCAAAAAGTCAGCTTTAGACTATATCTAGCTATACAATATTTCTTTCCCAGGGCCTTTCTCCTTTCCTCATGAAGAAGCTCCTCTGTGTGCTTACTTCCCAGGGCTCCAGCTCAAAAACTCCAACTAACTCTTCTGCCATGTCCTTTTCTCTGTGAGTCCCCACCCACCAAGGGGGCAAGGACTCAATATCCTACTGTCATGGCCCAATTAAAGCTCTAATCATAATTTAACCATGCCCAGAGGAAAAGACTAGCTTGCAAACATAATCCAATATTTCTTTTTGTAATTCATTGATAATAGCAAACTGCTACAGTGCTGAACTCGAAAATTTAGCTGAGGAAATTTCCAAACTAAATGTGGAAATTGCATCTTGACTTCTCCTTGCTATTTATAGTAAACTATGTGAAGAAAGGGATAAGCTAAGAACTGAACACTTGGAGACAAAGTAACCAGAAATTATTAGTTTGGAAAATTCTGAGCTTCTGGAAAATGAGCCCCCAGAGATTAGGGCCCCATGTGAGGATTTAACTGAACAGGGAACCTGTCAGTCATTTTAGTGTACGTTAGGATTGGAAACACAGTGATCCAGGAAGGATCTGTGGATAGAAAGTCTGACTATGTGACAGCTTGGACCCTTTCTTGCCAGACTTTCTCTGGGTTCTTGACTATGTTATAAAAGAGAATTTAAGAACATGCCAGTTAATTTAGGCCAATAGTTTAAGAAAATGAGAGAAGACAAAGAAAATAACAGATTATGGGTCCCAGGTATATGTGCGGGCTGGTCCAGGGGGAGAGAGGGAAAAATGGCTTAAAAGGGAAAAAGGACTGATTTACAGATTACAAGTTCCCATTACAGAATACAAATCCCCAGGTGTATTTGCATGTTGTTCCACGCAGAGCAAGAAAGGGCAAAAATATGGAAAAAAGGGCTGATTTTTTCTCTGTGCTAGCTTTTTAAGCAACTAATTACCCTGCACCTTGTTAATGTTCAGGGGAGAAGTCCGAGATGTTTGCTGTTTTGATTGGTTACCCACTCATAAATTCCCATGAGGGGCCCAATGGCAAGTCCCCTTAAGAATATCCAGGGCTCTTCCTTGATTCTGGATGAAATCCCATTCTAAATGGGGAATTCTTGTGAGATTCTTCCAGCAGCCATCTTGTGGGTTCCTTCCCTCAGGGAAGGATCCCAAACCATTGTGTTTCACAGCCATGTTTTTCTGCCAGGCCCCAGATTAGTCTTTTCTTTCCCTAAACTAGCCTGCATCACCTTGATTCCTGCATGTGAAACCAACACATTTTCTGGTTGGTTTCTGTGAAACAGAAGCACTGTCAGCCTAAACTAAATGGAACAGGAAAGGGAGAGATTGAAGGAAAATGATTGCACTGGCAGTACTACCCATATGTGCAGGAAGGGTAAGTATGCCGAAGAGCTTGGAGAGCAGGGGCCTTGTGCTCCACTGTGCCTACCAGGCTTCACAGAGGTTGGAGCACATTGTCCTGTGAATGGGAGCCTGGCTGTCATCTCAGTGTTCACAGAGGGTGGGGCCTAGAGTTCTGATGCCCCCAGATGCTTGATGAGTGTGGAGGTGAGAATATGGCAGATGGGCAGGCTTCAGAAAGTGTGGGACTTCTGCTCCATCAGGCCCCAAGGAGAAGAAACCATGGTTCTCTAGGTGACTCCCAGACTTTGAAACCTAATGGAGTAGGCCTTACAGGTTCTCAGAACTATTTGGAACCTGTGACCCCTGTTTCCTCCAATTTCTCCCTATGCTATTGGGAATGTTTTTTTTTTTTTTCATGTAAGTCCCTCCTTTGTATAATGGACACAGTTACCTTATTTTTTAAGTTTCACAGTTCTACAGTCAGAGGAGAATTTTTTTCCCTGGGAAAGATTATATGACTATAACTGATTTTGATGAGACTCTGTATTTAAATCTGTTACTAAAAAGATTTTAGGCTTTTGAAATATTGTAGTGGAATGAATAAGTTTTGCATATGGGAAGAACATGTATTTCAGAGGTCCAGAGAGTGGTGTATGACAGCTTGAGCTTTTGTGGACCTTAGAAAATCATGTCCTTAGGGTAATCCATTCCTATGCATGCAAACCTATTGTAGGTGGGGTCTTTTGATAAAATATCTTCAGTTAAGGGCTATATTAGTCAGCCAAAGGGATGCTGGTGCAAAATACCAGAAATCTGTTGGTTTTTCAAACTGTGATTTTTTGGGGTAGAAGCTTAGAGTTACCAGGCCATAAAGGGTAAGTTACTTCCCTCACCAAAGTCCATTGCCACTTGTTGGAATAAAATTGTGGCCAACATCTGTAAGGGTCCAGCCTTCCTTTTCTTCTTAAGGGTCCATGGCCCCAGCTTCTTCCATTATCAGCTGTAGTCTGGGATGAGTCCCATTTCTCTCCCAGGGCTCATTCTCCTCCAGAATCAGCCATGCTATTCTTTCCACAAGGTCAGCTGTGGACTATGAGGGTCTCTCTCTTCCCTGGGACTATACCATGTCTATGGAGCCATCTCTATTCCTCTGTGTTCTTGTCATGTGTGTTTTACTCCCCGGGGCTTCAGCATCAAAAACTCCAACTCTCTCCTCTACTATGTGTTTTTATCTACTACATCTTACTGATGTGGCCCAATCAAATCCTTTACCTTAATTTAATCAATAAAAATGAAACCTCTGAAGTTAATTCAATCTAATATGCCCAGAGGAACAGAACAGTTTATAAACATAATGCAATATCTATTTTTGGAATTCATAAACAATATCAAACTTCTACAAGGACCTTTGATTAGATTGTGTGGCTTAGGTTGGGTCTGAGTCTTCTTAATGCAGTCCTTTATAAATGGTGGCATAAAAAGCTAGATACCAAAAAAATCTTAAGAGATAGAGAGGAAACCAAAAGCTGAGTGCAAAGTCCCCAGGAACCTGAAGCCAAAATAAAAGGAACACACAGTCTGAGAGGAAGCTACTGTACACATAAGCTGAAGCCATGAGGCTGTAAGAGAGGGGAGTGACAGGCAGACAATACCATGTGCCTGATTGCCCAGAGCTGCAGCACAGGGAGAAAGGATGTCTGGATGATGCCTTGATTTAGACACTTTCATGGCCTAAGATCATAAAGCTTTTACCCTAATAAATCCTCATTACAAAAGCAAACCCATTTCTGGTATATTTCTCCCAGCAGTGTTTAGCAAACTAAAACAATATTACAGAACCAATTAGAAAACTCCAGCCTCAACTCAGAAATCTTATCTTAAAGATTCTGCTTGTCAAGGACCATCCTTGGTAGCAAAGTCTGATTTAGCCAAGGTTTTCCACAGAAACAAGAGACAGGATAAATACAGGTAAATATTCAGAGACTTTTAAAAATAGGAATTGTTTCATGTAACTGTGAGTATTGGCAAGTCCAAATTCCATATGACAGGCAGCAAGTTGAACACCCCAAGGAAATTGATAACGAATTCGCTAGGAGAAGCTACCTGTCTCCAGTAGAGATAGAAATTCTACTTTCTGACTGCTGAAACCATCAATTCTTCCATTAATGCCTTCAATTTATGGAATAAGATTTCCCTCAAAGCTGAAGGCAAGCTTCTGTGTTGACTGTAGATATAATCAGCCATAGATGAAATCAACTGACTAATGATTTCAAGCCATGAAATATCCTCAATCAGACCAGTGGTTGTTCTAACAAATCACCATTACTCATTTGTTCAGCTAGGCACCTGTATTGGTCAGCCAAAGGGGTGCTGATGCTAAATACCAGAAATAGGTTGGTCTTTATAAAGGGTATTTATTTGGGGTAGAAGTCCACAGTTACCATGCCATAAAGCTTAAGTTTCTTCCCTTACCAAAGTCCATTGAGACATGTTGGAGTAAGACAGCTGCTGATGTTTGCCAGGGTTCAGGCTTCTTGGGTTCCTTTCTTCCCAGGGCTGCGTTTCTCTCTGGGCTCAGTGCCTGTGTTTCCTCCACAAGGTCAGCCGTAGACTATGAGGCTCTCTAGGCTTTGCTTCTCTCCATAAGGCCAGCTGTAAACTCTCACCTCTATACCGGGGCCTTCTTTCCTTCCTCACAACCAAGCTCCTCTGTCTGCTCGCCTCCCCAGGTCCAGCATCAAAACTCCAACATCAGAACTGATCCAAACTGCACTTTGCCATGCCTTTTATATTTGATTCCCACCCCATCTAGGGGTGGGCTTCAACGCCCTTCTGACATGGCCCAGTTAATGCCCTAATCATAACTTAATCATGCCCAGATTAGCAGACCAGTTTACAAGCATGATCAAATATCTTTTTTGTTTTTGTTTTTTTGGAATTCATAATTACATCAAACTGCCAAACTACTACAGCAGCTGAAAGTAATACATGGAACCAGAAATGGGTTGGCTTTTACAATGGGAATTTATTCCCTTAAAAGCTTACAGTTCTGAGGCAATGAAAATGTTTAAATCAAGGCAATGTAAGGTGATACATTCTCCCCAAAGCCTTAGATCTGATACTGGATGCAATTAGAAATCTTTCGAGGGTTTTAAACGTGACGGTGACAAAATCTGCTTTTCACTGAATTTCAAGCCTCTCCTGGTGTAGAGTGGGAAATGAAGCCAAGGTAGTCATGATTTTCTCAAGATGACACTGCCAGGACTTAGCCTTGTTTTGAGTAGTGTTTCCTTTTGCTTCCCACCCCATCTTGTAATTGTTCTTTTTCTTCATTTTTTCATTGGCTAGATGCAAGGTAAGGCTCAAGTTTTCTATGAATTTTGTCCCACCCACCTGGCCGTTCCTGGGAAGTATAAGCTAGATTTGAACGTTTGTGCAGCAGGGAAACTTGGGATGCCCTGAGAGACACAAAGACATGCCCAGGATCACAGAACAGGTAGGTATAAGGTTGTGAACCCATTTCATTCTCTTCAGATGGTTCTTGGCCCCCAGGCCTTAGCTGGGCAGCCTATAAGGCTGTACTGATGAAATTGTGTACAGATGGGAAATGCCATGGGATGGGAGGGTAGGCAGTCAGCAGCCCAGAGCAGACATTAGGGAGTTGTTATCCAATGAGGGGGCAGAGGGAAAAGGATGCAGGAAGTTACCTCACTTCCCTGGAAATAGAACACAACAGAACTTTCAGCCCCTGTTTCCAGGTACCCACATTCTAGAGACTGCCCCTAACAGCTCACTCAGGTATAGACGCTCAAGGGAAGATGTTCTCTTGTTGCTGTCAACCTGCTTCCCGAGGCATTGGCCACAGGAAACCCCACAACAAGAGCTTTATCCGACACTGCAGATGTTGGCTCAACCCTCACCTCAAAGACTCTGGCCATTTACCATGAGGAAACCAAAGGTAACCCAGGGTACCCAGGGCAGGGGAATGCAGGCCAAGCTGACATTGTGATACTTCCTGGGCAGTCTCAGCACCTCCTACTCCCAGTATGGATGTACAGAGGTGAGGCATGAGTGTGGCTTGGGGCTGGGCAGAGAGAGGTGACTGGGGGTGAATGCCTGGTGGGCTTGTCATATTCATGTCCAGGTCATGGCTGGCAGGGCCAAAGGTGATGCCTGGGGTTGGTGCCCCTCTGCCCAGACATTGATCCTAAGCCATGGAATTGTCCTCTCCCTCTTAGGAGGAGGTATATACTGACAGGGTCTTTGCCTCATCAGGAAGCAGAACTTCATGTGGGGTTGTTCTTCTGACTGACTACCAGGCTGGGCCCTGATGCCTTGCGGCCCTGCTGATGACCCTGTCTTTGCAGTGCTCCAGCCATGAGACCAGGTCAGAGCAGGATGATGGTGTCATCAACACCACCTCCCTGACCAGGGTGCTGGCACGCATGGCTAATAACACAGGCCAGAACAGCCCTCAGGTGTGTTGGGAACTGAGGGTTCTCTACACACAGGTCCAAGACAGCCAGAAGACTCCCAGACTGAACCTACCCTGGAAGAATCTCCAGGCTCCCTGCCAGGGATTCTCCTTGTTGGAACTCAGTCCCACTTGCTGAGGAATCTGGGACTCCATCTCCGACCCCCAACACTCAGCCCCAGTTGTGACCAAGCGCATTGTTTTTTGGGATATCAGAAATGAGGCTTTTATAATGGTTGATCTTAATGTTAAACCATGACAGTCTTTGTTTTTGAGCTTCCCTTGATTAATCTACCTGGCCCTAAGTGCTCCCCATCTCCAGGTGTCCTCCCTGCATTAAGCAAGGCTTTCTCTCAATACCTTCTACATCCTTATGCATCCTCATATTTCTTAGGTTGTTTTTGCCTATAAAGGGTGAGAAGATCGTGCTGTATTTCATGTTTCTCTGCAACTTGCAAACTCATGGAGTTCAAAACCAAGACCCTTCCAGGTCAGGTGACAGGGCTGCATCATGTTTCAAAGGGGAGGCCAGGAACCTCAAATGTCCAGCCTCACTGCCCTTGGAACTAGATGGGACTCCTTCCTGTTGCCATTTCAACAGGGCTGCAGGGAAAGTCATGTGATCGTGAATACTCTAATGTTTCCAGTTCTCCCAGGATGGGATGTCTTGTTCAAACATTATACATATATGAAGTTTGAATGGCTGGGGCCATATTCCTTGAACCAATTCAAACATCCAAAAGCAGGCAATGATGGCTGGTGTTTCCCTGAAATCTGTTAACCTTAGATGTGAACAGTCTGAAAATTTGTCCATCTGGTGTAAGCAAGGCACCATTAGAAGGCAATCTACACTTGAATATTTTCAAAACTATTTGTAATTTTTCTTTCTCGTGACATCAGGTCATTTCCTTGGGCAATCCAGGGTCTTTCTCCCATCTTTGCTTCTCCAGGAATTTATCCCTTACAGAATCTGGTATTACCTTAGCCTCAGTTCTTCAAAATTCCCTTTAATTTGGAAGAGAGGAATGAAGGTTTTTGAGGTCTGTGAAATGAAATGCATAAACTCAGGATGGGTATCACTGTGCCCTGTCATCAACTAAGAGGGAGCCATGGTCCACTTTCGGACAGAGTTATTGAGGACAGGGATGTCCAGGTTTGAATTCCACTTGTAACTGTCCTTTTGGATATGTTGAAGCTGCTGACTACATGTGTCATTTTTGTCCCAACACTCCATCTGCCAGTGTCAAAATGACCCTGCTGAGGACCTGAAAGAGACCAGCCTGGTGCAGAGAAACTTCAAGTCCAGCAAGAAGGAGGAGCCAATGCAGTACCTGGTTCCCGCCCACCTGGGTAGTGAGGACCTGGACACATCCAACATCCTGGGGAACATCCAAGCTGTCCTCCCCTTCCAAAAGGCACATATACAAATGGTCACCAGGTGAGCACAACAACCCTACCATAGCCTTGATTCTGCCAGTCTTCCCCATGGAAGTTTGGAGGTCAATTCATTTCTCTGAGCCTCGGGTGGCTCCTTGGAAGAGTAGGGGCTAGAGGATACACAGCGAAGTGTTACTGAGAGGTCCAAATGGCATGAGACACAGGAAGTGTTGACCTAAGCCAGGACCTGCATGATCAGCTGTCACATGGGCTGGGGATGGACAGAATTATTTAACACTCACTACCCCAGGGCAAGGCACAGACCTTGTAAAGAAGGTTGAAGATTCCATCTTGGTTGTCTTCAGGCAAATTCTAGTCAAAAGGCATTGGGGGAAAAAAGAAGTGGAAGAGGCAAAAACAGAAATCTGAGAGTCTGATGATTGGGCTCAATCAACAAATCAAGAATGGGTGACTGTGTATAGGGATATTGCAAAATTTAGTAGTTGAAGGAATGAAGGATGAAAAATCCCTGCCTCTTGTACTTCCATTTCACAGGGGAGTCAGACAAATACAATAGATCTCACGAGCATAGTGAGAACAAAGCATGTTAGGTGTCATACATAATGGTTCTCTCTAGGTATGGGCAAATCCACAGGATTCTGAAGGGCAAGAAAGACTCCTGGAAATGTGAGTGGAATCTATGTCAAGAAAAAGGGTTCCAAACTACACAGTTGAGTCAGAAATGTGCAATAGGGGAAGTAGCTATGAAGTTCAGGTCAGATCCCTGTGTCCCCCAAATCTGGTTTGGTTTTACCCCAACTTCACCATCCTGCAAATGGGATCAATGGTCCCAGAATAATAGAATATGTTGAGCAAACTACTACCCGCTCTACCCAGAGGCTCAATTAAGGCTGCTGAGCTATAGGCAAGGTGGGAGTAAAGCAGTGCCTATGACAACAGAAGAACAATATGAAGGGGATGAGACATTCACAGGCCTTTGAAGAATATGGCAGCTCTTGGTATCTTGGCCTCAGTTTGAAGTACACTCAGGATTTGTAAGATGGGGCAGGAGGTCCTCATTCACCAGGTATTTAAGTACACATAATGTCCATATGGGTGATGGCTCACAGCCTACCCTTCTCTCTTTCTTCCTGGTTAGCCTATCTTTCGGTCAGTGGTTCTCAGAAACTGTTATCTTACCTCAAGCATGGGAATCCCTGTAGTTTCTGAGTAATATTTGGGTAATCTAGGCACCTTTAAAAAAATGTATAACAAATAACATTTATGTAAACAAATGCACATATATGCATATGTATTTATATATCATTTTACAAATAAAAATAAAAAAAAGTACACAAAATTTTCAAACCCAGTGTAATGAGCAGAGCAGTTGCTGCCTATCTTGGCCATTCTGCAATCCCAATTCTTTTCTGAAGGGATCAGGGAAGACAGAAAATATGTGACAAGGGTCCCTGATATAGGTAAAAATTGTTCAAATATTGGACATGAGCCTCAGTCCCCAGTTAGGGGACAGTCAGTGACTGCCAGATCTGAGAGTTTTTGAGGAGTGGGTGCAAAGTCTGGGGATGAGCAGGGACATGCACAGGAGCCTACCAAAAGCACACTCATGGATACTTTCAGAAGAGGAAGTGGGTTGAAAGGGAAGGACTCTCTAATTTGCAATCTACATTACTCACAGTGCTGTCACCTCTATGCTCAGAACCTGGGTGGACCATACCAGTGAGGACTTTTTCCAGCCCCAGTCCTGTCTCATTCTGAAGGACCTCATGGCCTCCATGTATATGTTAATTGTGGACTTGGCATTTCAGTGGAGTTCCCATCCTGCCCGTTCCCAGCTTGAGTTACAGTAATCAAGGGATTTCAAGGCAGAAGATGAGGATATCTGGAAGTAGTGCCTGTGAGCCTGAGCACATGCTATGGGTAGAGAATCCAGGCAGGATCTCCAGAGCTGGGGTTATCCAGGAGTAAGGTGAAACTCACAAGAGGCCTCAGTTCAGCCACTACCTAGGAAAGTTTCCTGTTTTGGATGTGGTGTGTTTGGGTGTTTTGCATATGAAAGGCTTGGGGACATAGTCTGCCTTGAAAAGGCACCTGCAAAGGTGTCCTGGTGGGGAACCATCCTCATCATCAAGCTCCAGTGTCAACTCTATGGCCAGCTCAATGCCAGCACTATCTCCTACTCTAAACACAGTAATGGGCAATAGCAACACCTGTAGAGCTGGAGCACTTTCTGGCTTTTGCACCTTCTTTTGTGTAAGAGAATAACTCATGGCTAATTATAGGAAATATCTTCCATCCATCCCCAGCTCTAACAGGTGTGGATAGTGGGCATTTTGGGGATGAGGAGGAGACCTGCTGGGAGCAGACTATCCTCAATGCCACCAGATAAAAGAAACCAGAACAGAGGCTGGTGCCCGCCCACCTGGACAAGGAGTTGCTTGTCTCCTGTACATTTTTAATGAATGATTAAATCTTCATGGCCACTAAACTGGTCCTGATAAAGCTCCTTACAAGGTGAGTACCCTGTCCCCTCCAAAACACTGTCAATTCCCTTTTCTGTACTCTCATGGCTCCTCAGGCCATAAGAGAGGACACACATCACAGGTTCAGTGTCAAGACCTAAGCAGATAACTTATGAAAAGCGTTCACTCAAGTCTTATGGGCTGATAGAGGTGCAGGGGCTGATCAGATTCTTTTCATCCCCTTGGTTAGATACAGTTGTCACAGAGTTGGCCAAATATCTTCCCCAGGTCAGACTTATTTCCCATGTGCAAAGAATGCTGCAGAATCCTTCCTGGATGTCCCCATTACAATTCTTCTAATGGCAGGATTCTCCGTGCTTTAAAAAATTGCTGCAGACATGGGGAATGGTGAACATGGGGCTCAATTGTAAAATACATACTGGCTGCCTACATGTGTAGAGACATTACAAAATTCATCTTAATGGGAAGAATAAAGGAGAAAACATCCCTGCTACTTGAGGTTCCATTCCACTAGGGAGTCAGACACCTACACTTGATCTCATGAGCATGAGGGTCAAGAGCATGTTGATCTGATGCATTAATGGCTCTCTCTAGGTATGGAGAAGTCCTCCTGGTCACTCAAGGAGATGAAAGAACTCTGGACCAAATAAAAACTGTGAGTGGACCGTGGGTCAGAACAAAGGGCTCCAAACTCCACAGTTGAATCAGAAATGTGCTGTGGGAAAGTGGCTGTGAAGTTCAGGTCAAATCCCTATGTCCTGCAAATCTGATGCTTCCCATCTTGGTTTGATTTTTCCCACCTGCACCATCCTGCAAATGGGATTGATGGTCCTAGGATAGTAGATGTGCTGAGAAAACCACTACCGACTCTGCCCAGAGGCTCAATCAAGGGTGCTGAGCTGTAAGCAAGGTAGGGTAAGGCAGTGCCTATGCCAATGCAAGAACAATATGAAGGGGATGAGACACTTACAGGCCTTTGAAGAATATGGCAGCTCTTGATATCTTGGCCTCAGGCTGAGGTAGAGTTAGGACCTGGAAATGGGGCAAGAGGTCCCCATTCACCAGGTATTTAAGAGCAAATAATTTTCAAAAACAGTGCAATAAGCAGGGCAATCCCTGCCTTTCCCTGCTTTTTTGCAACCCAGATTCCTTTGTGGAGGGGGCAGGGAAGACGGGCAGATATATGTCATGCGCTCTGATGTAAGTAAGATTTGTTCATGTATTGGACAGGACCTTTGTATGATTGACAATATTCCTCAGTCCTCAGCTAGGGTACAGTCAGCCACTTCCAGATTTAAGCGTGTTTGGGGAGTAGGTGCAGGGCCTGGCAATGGGCAAAGACATGCACAGGAGCCATCCAAAAACACACTTATGGATGTATTCTGAAGAGAAAGTGCATTAACAGGGAAGGACTCTCTTATATGCAATCTACACTCATCTCACAGTGTCATCATCTTTATGCTCAGAACCTGTGTGGCCCATCCCAGTGGGGACTTTTCCAGCCCCAGTGTTGTCTTATTCTCAAGGACCTCATGGCCTCCATGTATATGCATATTGTGGGCTTGGCATTTCAAAGGAGATCCCTTCCTGCCCATTCCCAGCTTGAGTTGCATCAATTAAGGGATTTCAAGGTAGAAGGTGAGGATATCTGGAGTGGGTGCCTGTGAGACTGAGCAAATGCCATGGTTGGAGAATCCAGGGAGGATCTCCAGGCCTGGGGTTGTCCATGAGTAAGAAGAAACTCAGAATGGGCCTCAGTTGGACCACTACCTAGGAAAGTTTCATAGTTTGGGTGAGGTGGGTTTGGGTTTTTTGATTCTGAAATAATTGATAATATTCTCTGCCTTTGAAAAGGTACCTGCAAAGGCTGGCTTGGTGGGGAACCCTCCTCCTCTTCATGCTCCAGTGTCACCTCCACGGCTGGCTTTATTGCCAGCACTCTCTCCTGCTCCAATCACAGCAACAAGCCTAGCAACACCTATAGAGTTGGAGAGCCCTCTGGCTTTTGCACCTTCCTTTGTGTGAGAGCATAATTCATGGCTCTTTTCTAGGATCCATCCTCCATCTCACTCCAATTATAACAGCTGTTGGTAGTGACCCTTCTGGGGATGAGGAAGAGACCTGCTGGGAGCTGACTATCCTCTGTGCCACAAGGAAAGAGGAGCAAAACAGAGGCTGGTGTCCACCTACCTGGGAAAGGAGTTGCTTGTCTCCTGTACATTTCTAATGAATCCTCAATACTTCATGCCCACTCAACTGGTCCTGATCCAGCACCTCACCAGGTGAGTTCTCTGCCCACTCCATATCCCTAATTCAGTGCACATTCCTTGTAAGGTTGTGTCTGTCAATTCCCTTTTCTGAACTCTCATGGCTCCTCAGTGAGTAAG